>LOEQ01003289.1:228564-258884 GCA_001685075.1 Bramus lutescens | reverse complement strand
CCTCTCTCTCTCCCTCTCTCTCTCTCCCTCTCCCTCTCTTTCTTTGATACTTCATGGCACACTCTGCAAACGGCAGACCATCTGTGAAAGTGAAAGTGGTGTTTCTCCTATAACGGATTAGTCAGTCGGGTTCCTTCATGAATTGTGAGAATTACCTTTAGCGGAGTAGAACAATAGTTTGTGGTTTTGAGAAAACAAAAATGTTGGTTCGGACTAGCAAGTTGGGAAACCTATGGGACGAACAAAGCTAAGCTTCACGAACAAGAAGCCAAAGGGCAGCTGCTCAAGGCTGGGAGTGAGGCCTGCCCAGGAGCTGGGGAACAGTCAGCAGGGTGAGGTGACCCCATGAGAGCCATGCCAGGAAGTACGGGCCAGACCTGCAAGGCCATAGTCTAGGTTCATCTGCATCTAACCAGTGTTGTGAAATGGCTGTTCACACTCACGGAAAGTAATTTTGCTGCCATACGTAGGAAACAGAAACAAAGGCCAGGACCGGGTTCCTTAGCAGGCCCTCGCGCATTTTTCCAGGTCCTAATTACATTTCAGACAAATAATAACTAAGCATCTCATCTATGTGGAATAATTTTGTCATGCAACAGCAGATAGCGTTAATTAGATTTTTCAGTTACATGTGTATTTTTAGCTATCAAGTCCTTCCTTGCCCATTTGTCCATCTAGACTTGTTCTCTTGTCCTGAGCACTTTTTAACAAGCCTTCTAACAGGGAACTAAACAAGCCACAGCAATAAACACCTCTTGCCTTAGGTTTGGAGCTGCTAGAGAAACGTTCGTTGAAATCCACCATACTCTTCTTAACGCAATGCGTTTGACCTCCGGATAACGTTCAGCGCTTCATCCCCTAATGCGTTTAATTTTAATCCTGCCGAGACGAAAGTCATTGCATGAATTACGAGAGTGAGTCTCGTTAAAGCTGAAAAGCAGTGACCCAGATAACGTAATGTATTAATATGGAAACCTTGCCGTTTCAGAGCCTTGCTTTTGAATCTGTCTGTGCGATCAAGTCACTGCAATGGTCCATCACAGTTGGTTAATACCTGTCCATAGGAGTCTGAGAACAGTAGTTAGGAGAGCGTTCTGACTCTTCATTAAAAGATTAGACTGAACCAGGGCAGCTGCAGGGAGAGAGTGTCTTGTAGACATGACATGGATACTGCACCCCTGAAATCTCAACAATATGTTTGACTAAGCGAGGCATGAATGATGGTCTCAGCAGTGGACATGCCAACAAAAAGGAAGAAAACTCCACAAGCCCCAGGCCTAGATGAAGAGCTGTGGGTAGCCGATGGCTGTTGAGTGAAGACGGATCAGTTTTCTCAAGGGACAACCTCACTGATAGGTTATCTAGTCCCCACTGGTCAGCCGTAACCATACAAAAGCAACATGAAATGGACTAAGGAGGTTTTATAAACATATACATTTATATATGTGTGTATTATATATAATAATTGCAGAGTGGGGGATGGGGAGATTTGGGAGTAGGAGAGGTAGAAATGTACTTATGTATGAAACTCGAAAAAATTTAAAAATATTTAAACTGAGAAAATTAGTTCTTATTGTCTCCTAAAACTTCCTTAAATTATCGGAATTTAAACACAGGGTTTAATGGATGCTAAAGTCACTAATAATTTTGTAATTTGGATAACACTCTAACAAGCGCCAGAATGTTGACATTTTCATCACATAAATATATACAGTTACAGTGTGTAAATATAAATTAATAGGGTGTCTGCTTGTCAAAACAAAAAATATAATTACACTAAGTTGGTCCTGGTAGATGTAACATGGTGTTGACCAAATTACCAAAGTCTGGTTTGGGCTACTTAGTTGTGGGAATGAGATTAAAGCCCAGGACCTTGCTCATGACATTCACATCTGTTACCACTGAACTGTATCCAAGCTGTATTTATTTGAGTGGTTTTTTTGGTATTCTTTGGAGCAATGTATATGTAAGAATTACTATAGTGCAGAGAAAATTAATGTGGATGCAACTTATTAGGACATCTTACCATCTGCCAGTTAGAGAAAAAAAATTATCTGGGCATAATAGCATTCACAGCACCCAAGAAACTGAAGAAGGAAGATTGTGAATCACAAGGCAGCCTGGGCTTACGGTGTGCTATCCCTCGACAAAAAAGTCAAAACTTAAAAACTAAAATAAAAAAAACCTTTCAAGAAGCATGTTTCTGAAAGTGTGTCTATCTGTTCATTTATTTTAGATGCAAGATATCACGAGCACCGAAGGAGCTCCGTACGGCTCCCATCCTCAGATCGCAGCCATGAGGCCGAGAGGCCAGCCAACAGACATCAGACAGCAGGCAAGCATGATGCAGCACGGCCAGCTGACCACCATCAACCAGTCCCAGCTGAGTGCACAGCTGGGTTTGAACATGGGAGGAAGCAATGTTCCCCACAACTCCCCTTCTCCTCCAGGGAGCAAGTCTGCAACACCTTCACCTTCTAGCTCTGTGCATGAAGACGAGGGCGAAGACACCTCCAAGGTATGATCTGTGTTTGATACTGTCATTGCACTGTGAGGTGGACATGCTTCTATCTTCCCCGTGAGAAACATCGGTGGGAAGCATATACTTGGTTAATGAAGCATGAGGTTACAAACTAAATTCAACCACACACTTACCCATGACTCTTCTAACTTCCTTATACGTCCTTTCAATGTATTTACATATAACACAAAGGTTGTTTTTGCTCTTAAAATGTATGGCCTGCATAGTGAATAAGGCTGAATAAATTATATTGTACTTGACTTCTGCCGTCGAGCCTACCTTACTGCATGCCGGAAACATTTTTCCCTGTAGGACCATTCGTCTTCCTTGCAAGGAACTCACATAGCACAGGCTAGCCTCAAACTCCTGAGATGCTGTATAGCTGAGGAGGACCTTGAAATTCTGATGGCCCTATTTGCACCTCCTGAGAGCTAGAATTAAAAGGGGGCACCATTGTGGAATGCTGGAGATCCAATTTATGCTGGGAAAGAAACCTACTAAGCTGAGCTTCAGCCACATTGTGCTGTGAGAATCTAATGTCCTGCAGTCTGTGCAGGGAATGTGAGTGGGGTCAGAGTGTGTGCTGGGATGTCCTTAGATGACAACCTCAGATCGCCTGACCCAGCTCTTCCGCACTAGTGGTGGGCAGGGTAGAAGATTACTTTGCAGGACAGAGACGTGGGTGCTAATGGTTTGCGGCTCCTTACGGTTTTATCACTAGATGCCTTTCTTTGAATCATTGGGAGGGGAGGATTGCTTTTTTAATGCCCTTGCAGAAGAAAATTGGCTGAGTTCTCCTTTAAATTCCTTTGAAGTTGTTTAAGGAATTGTTCCTTTAAAATATAATACTTTAAAAAGAGAAAAGAAAAATAAACGACCTCACCAAAACCCTGTATGCTTTTTTTGCCTGAAAACACCAAACACTTCCTTTCCCTTCCCTGATTACCCATGAAGCACTGCCCAGATTTGGCCCAGTGAGAAGGATGTGTGTCTACCCGTGGTGAAAATGCCCACCAGTACACAAACACTTTCTATTTGCCCTCTTTTTTTAAAGATTTATTTTATTTTTGATTATGCATTGGCAGTAGGTGACCGATGTGCAGGGGAGTGCAGGCCCAGGAGGCCAGGGGCTTTGGCTCTCACAGGAGCTGTTGCTACAGGCGTTTGTGAGCTGCCTTCCATGCCAAAAACCCAACTTGGTTCTCTGTAGGAGCAGTACAAGTTCTTACCTCCTGCTCCCCTCTCAAGACTCCTCTTTTATTTAAGAAGCTTCCTGATAAGTAGTCAGGTGTGTCAGCCGCTCTGTTTTCTTCTCACCTTCATGAGAATTTGGGGGAGTTAAACTGCCAACACACTGATAGCGCCATATTATAGGATCTGATCTATGCAATTGATTGCCAGTGTCTACAATAAACTCTTAATAGTCCAGAGGAATTGTAATCCATAGGTTAATTCAATTTACTGACAGCACTGAAGGTACACTGACAATATTTCCTTATTGCTGAACTCTTGATGCACTAGTATTTGGGAGTTCTTAATCTCGGAACAACGATACAGTTGGCCATCAAGAATGACTCTACTGTGCGGCCCCTGTGATATACAAACCATCCAAACCAGAACTCTCACACACCAGTTCAGTATTCCCCTGCCTCATACCAGGGCCAGGGTCAGCTAACAAAGACCAAAACCAGAGAAACCCAGAATCTGTACCAAATCTTTCCCCTGTTCTCTCAGCATACTCAAAGAGCCCTGTAACTCCTACCCACAAAACTGCCAGCGCATGCACATGCGCTGTTTCCTGTGTTACCCGAGTCCTCACGGTCCCTCAGGGACTCGGGTCCCTCCCCAGGTAGCCATGTGCTCAGCTGTGCCTCCTGTTCTTCAGATCTGTGATTGTGAGCTTCTCCCTTTCTGGCAGTCATTCCCATGTTTTGCTGACTTCCCAAAGAAAATAAAATCAGATCTCAGGTACAAATCTTAGTGTCTCTGCACACATGTCTGCTTCTCCTACCCTCGTAGTCAGGCCTGTGGTAAATGAGTTCATGTGCATGGACAGAGGGAAGAACTAACAGAAGTCTAATTAATCATAAATCACTGGGCTCATGAGCGCCTGGACATCAGCTATCTAGATAGCAAAGACAGTTTTCCTAAGAAAATGTGGATTATTCTAATAGTACTCAACAACCAGTAAGCCTGGATCCAAATACGAACACCAGCTGTATGCTTGTGGCCAGAGAGCCATGGGCTCTAGACAGTCATCTAGACAGAAATGATATGTGTTGTATTTTACCGGGAGATCAATGTTCAGCTCACAGTAACGATCAATTTTTCCATCAGGATTATGACTTTATCAGACTTCCTTCCTGACGATTCAAAAAACTAATGCAAAACTTGTAGTAGTGTCTTCTACCAATAAAATGTATACAGGACTTGTCTTAATTACAGCAACATTCTATGCGCTCTTCAGCCTACATGGTGACTAAGTAAAACGACTTTCTGCCATTTATTGTTAACCCTTTAGGAGCACAGCTTGTCATTGTCCCGAGGCATGAATTTGTACATTATAAACCTCCAGGCTGGTGTGAAATTTTACCAGTGAGTTTCCTACCCCCATCTCAAAAACATATATACATCTCTAAGTGGCGGTAAGCCTGTATGGTTCTTAGCAGCAACTCTTGGGCTACTAGTGTGGAGGAAGGCAGATGGGTTGAAGAAATGGATTTCTCAACAACATCCTTTTAAAAAAAATGGCTTTTTTTCTTTTACACATCTCAAGAAAATTCAGGTGCTATTACAATTCCATAGGCCGTTGCTTACTGTGAATTCAGAATTCCTCTCCCATTTATTCAACTTACAAGTGCTAAACTGATAGAAAAATCCTCTGCTGAAAGTGCCTAGACATTTTTTATGACAGTTAAGAATTAAACAGCACTTTTTTCCTTTATATGTGTGTAGGATATGTATGCAATGTTGTATATTACAACAACTCTAGTTAAAAGTGAAATAGCACTAAGCAAAAAGATAATTGAAATCATTTCTAACAAGTGAACCAAACAGGAATATTGAGTTCCTCCCAGAGAAAGCATCTTAGCATGCCAGGCTGTCTTTATGCAATTATATATTGATTCCAGTTTATCTAATTGAACAATTAAATGGAATACCTTTGTTTTGGCAGAAAAAAAGTATTGTAAATACACCGGTAGAATTAATTATCACCTTACAAACACCACCCACGGCTTTGAGAGCTCTGGAGTGGTGTTGACAGCTGAGTTACAAATGAAGCCTGCAGAGAAATAGTGAAGAAGACATAGAAACTCAGGCTGTGGCTCCGAGTTTCTAACCCAGTTCCTGTGAGTTAGCAGAATCTTCAAGACACTTAGACTATTTGGCATTGCATGTGCATTTGAATGTAGTTGTTCCTTTAATTATCCATTAAGAATCACAGTAGATATTTTTCTTCCTTTTGCTTTCACTTTTCCATTGAAAACATCCTTATGTTTATGTGTCTCATAAATGATGTATAGTTGGGCGATCTTTGCCTCTGCAATGGAACCCTTACAGCCCTGACACAGACATCGGGGCCTCCTCAGTGATTTGCTTTCTATTTGCCCCAAAGACGTTCTAAATTACTTGTTCTATCTTCTTTAAAATTTTTATTTTTCTGATTTTAAGACTGGAAACTTGGTGTTCCTCTTTCTTCGTTTTTATTAGCTCTTTGAGAGTTTCACGTTTCCTGGAACATGTTTTGGTGATGTTCATGTCTCCAAGCCATCTCTAATCCACTCCCCCTTCCATCTGAACCAAACTTTGTGTCCTTTTCCTTAATCCCTTCAAGACCAATTGTACTCCCAAATTATCCTTGGCTATGTGGTCTTCCCATGGATCATGGTGGACTTCAGTCGGTAGCTACTCTCTTAGAGAAAACTGATTCTCTCTTTCCCAGCAGCCAACAAGTGCCAAAGCTCCATGGTTAAGAGCCAGCTGTATACCAACTCCTCTTTCCACAGTGGGGTGTGGGCTAGTACAGGTTTTGTATATGAAAGGTGTAAATTATTTGATGTCTTTACATTGCTATTTAGGTAACTCTTAAGTCTAAATACCTTCCTTCTGATTTATATATTTATATTTTTGATAATGTTCATCTTAATTATATTTTTAATTCATTAATGTAAAAAAATTCATAAAATACCATGTAAATTGTTTTAGGTAATTCATTTTCTTCCAGTTTTATGTATATGTACCATTTACATCTAGCATTACTTTGTCTTAGCTTTAAAGTGTTCTTTCTGCATGGGTCTTATTGGACCATGCCTACCTTACAGAACCTTTCTACTGGATATATTTCTAGGTTGACAGTTACCACCTTTCAGCCTTCGGAAGCTGTCAGGTTATGCTTTTGAGACCTGGTTTCTGTTGTTGCTTTTGAGAACTACTGTCTCCATCTTTCCTTGAAAGTACCCTGACTGTCCTCTCTGATTGGTTTGAAAATCTCTTGTCTTTGGTGTTCTTCAGTGCCAAGGTGATGTGTGTGGGCTTCTTCACATCTATCTGGAATTTAATTATCTCTGCACTTCATCATTTCGGGAGTATTTCAACCACTTTTTTTTTTTGCCTCTTGCTCCCTTCTCATTTTGTAATTCTGAGAAGGTTTTAATGCTAGACTTCTCATCTTATCCTCCACACCCCCAACATGCTGTGTGCAACGTCGTTACCTACTAGACTAGATTAATTTATTTACATTTATATCTTAGTTGGCAATTACTTTTTTCAGCTATATCTAATGTGAAATTAAAATAATCTTTGGAGACTGCAATTTCAAGTATATTAAAAATATATTTTATTTTTCTCACATCTAGACATTTTCTTATTTAACATTTTCTCATATATTTCATCCCTTTTATTCATAAATTTGTTGCATACCCTCTCTTTTAGTTGTGTTTTGATTGTGGTGACAAGACACCATGACTAAGGCAGTATATAAAGAAAGAGTTTATTAGGGCTCACAGTTCCAGAGGTTTAGAATCCATGACCATCATGGCAGGGAGCATGGCAGCAGGCAGGCATGGATCTGGAACAGTAGCTGAGAGCCAACATCCTTATCTGCAAGTTGGAGGCAGACTCTCTCTCTCTCTCTCTCTCTCTCTCTCTCAACCAGGAGTAGTGTGGGCTTTTGAAAATTGAAAACCAGACCCCTATTGAGATTCTTTTATCCTTTATGAAAAAATAAAACTTGGGTATAAATATTAGGGAATAAACCTGAGAGATCCACAGAGCAAGCAAAACATGATCTCTGCCCTCAGAACAGAGCTTAAACTCTATTGGTGGTCATTACAAGCCACCACTGGGGAAGATGCTAAAATTCAACCTGACAGATGCTTGTCTCTAAAATCAATTCATATTATGCTAGGATGTAGTGTTTTCAAAGAGTGTATGCTCTTCAACATACTCTAGGTGACTGGGCACATTTGATACTACATGGAATAAAAATAACATGAGGCTTGGCCTAGCCACCTGGTATTACCTCCTTGGGCCCCTACCTCAACAACTTGTGTTATTTGTAAGGCAGAGTCTCAGTCCAGAGGAATAAGGGGTAAGCACATTGCTTTACATAGAGGGATACAGCAAAGATCCAGTGGGTCCCAGAGACTGACGCAAAAATCTAGTAGGTATGTGTGATTATAACCAACCTTTTATTTTTTTTTTTGCTTTAGAATAGTTTTTCTAGACAGTAGCCCAAAGTTTATATTTCATATAAGGCTACCAAGTATCTTCACTAAACTCATCAAATAAATCTGCAGGGTTTTATTTTTGTTTTATTTTAGAATCAAGGATCCTTAAAAATGAGTTTACAAGCGGGTACTGCTACAGTGCCCCCACAGTCGTGAATCACTTCAAAACCAAAGCCCTTTATACATGCTTTCCTGTAATGGACATGTTGAGTCATTGACTGCTCTGGCTTTATTAATGATGCTAATAAACCCAACTGTAAAATGAAAGAAGTGCTACAGCCTTGCTGATTTCACAGGAGCTAGACGGCTCACTTTCCATGCCTATTTGAAGTTATTCACATAGGGAGATTAGATGGCAATGCTAAGAAAGAAAGGAGAGAGGACAGAAGCAGCAGAGTTTTCATATGTAGAAATGGGACATGAAGAAAGTGCTGTGGTGTGCCCCATTTCCATGGTGAAGACTTTACAATGTTTACTTTATATGACGAGCGTTATAACTGGAGTTCTGAGCTGTTTGTTCAGCCTATTATGCAGATGGTGCTTGATTAAAATCTATTTTAAACTACAGCGATTACTGCAAGACAGTGTGCATTAAAGAGCTCTCCTGGCTCCATTAAAGGCTTCGGGACCATGGCAGTTTATTTTAAATATGCTTATAGACATTTCTAACTTCTCCGGAGACGCTTCAATATAAATGACTTTCTTTCAGTGTGTGTGTGTGTGTGTGTGTGTGTGTGTGTGTGTGTGTGTGTGTGTGTGTGTGTGTGTGTGTGTGTGTGTGTTTGTGTGTGTGTGTGTGTGTGTTTACACTGTTAAGGATTAAACCTTCAGTGTTTTGCATACTAGGCAAGGGCTCCAACTCTAAGTCCCACCCCTGACTCTCTTTCCCTAATATTGCCAAAGTCTTGCATTCTAGAATAGGGAAGTATTCTCCAAGTAATATTCTGAGCACATGTTTCTTTTAAATTAAAAGATTCTTATTTCCTTGTAATAAGTAAGTTACATGAACCCATTATAACTAAGCAATAATACTTGACAGGAGGTGGCTTGTCAGAAGCCTAAAGATATTGTAGAATTATGATAAATGCATCTTTCTCTAAGTAAGATAGAGGAAGCATGTGCAACATAAAGCCTCTGTGTAATATTTATGAGTAAGATATCTGTGTTTGAATGTATTTATTAAATAGTGCTCTGATTGAATATGAAAAAGCTCTGTAGGTAAACAGGGCTACAATTAGTGTTTCAGTTCGGCCATGTTGTTAATCGCTATCATTTTCATGAAATTTTAAAATGCACTTCACATCTTTGCTTTGCAATGATAAGCCTTTGCCCATTGCTGTGGAATAGCAGAGCAGGAGTGTATGGTGAGTCGCTGAAAGGCACCACATAGTGGAAAGGAGGTAATGATTCATAAGACTTCTCATTTTCAATGGCCTGTCTTCTTTGGAAGGTGATTTTGTGATCTAAATGGAATACAATGGAAGTGAACTTTACTCTCTTGTAGTAATAAGGGGAGCGGGCCCTGCTCTTCGTCCGGCCCAGCTCCCGCACGGCTAGCTCATACCCGGAAATAACAACACACNTTATTAACCAATGAAAGTAACACATAGACAGATGACCCTCCTACATCACTCTCTAGTTGCAGAACCATAGTAAGTTGATAAATGCTCTAGAGAAGTGTTTAGTGCATGCTTCTGTCTCATCCAGCATAACAGCCAATAGTCATCAATGGCTGCTTAGATTTATCTTTAGTGAGTCAAGATTAAATGTAAAACCTTTCAACTCTCAGTTGCACCAACCTTATGCTTGTGATGTATAGTTATATGTTACTAGTAGCTACCCTTTTGACATGGCAGAGAATATACCTATCAGTCTAGAAAGTTCTATGAGACAGTGGTACTATATATTATGGAACCCAGAACTTCTTAGAAAGTTAAGGTATAAAATTACAAAATTTCATCCATAAATGTAAGAAGCCAAATCCAGACAACACCCAGGGACATATTGTAAATCCATTTAGCTAATTTTTTTCCAGCTCAACCATACTCATTCTTATGTTCATTCTAAATAGTTTGTGGTCAAAAAATCTGGGTACTTTTTAAAATACAATCCATTACTGGTATGTAAGTGGTTCCAAATTGAAGCAATGCTCCTTTCTGAGGATGCTTTGCATGTGGCCAGTGACCATGTGCTTTTCACGTGAGGAACAAAGCTACCGCTAGAAAGTGGGGGGAGGGGCTTACCAATTCCCAGCTCATTAAGCAGACTCCAAAAGGGTCACTCATTTCTGCATGTTTCTTAAGTATGAAAAGTGGTGTCAATACAAACCACCCATCAGGGGACTGTGCCTTGTGTTGCGGGCAAATATCCTTACCAATCACTGCCAAGGTGCTTGAATGCAGAAGACATCAAGCCATGTCAGTGAATTTTCATTCTATTTTATTACATCTAAAAAGGAGAGCCATCATGTCCATGAAATAATCTTTTATGCAAAAAGACTGAACAACATAATAAGCAATGCTCTCTGAAACACATTTCATGCATATCTCTTTCCCCCTTCATGTGCATCAGTAGTGAACAATGGGGCACCGTGTCAAAGCATGGTGGAGTTATATGCAGGCAGTTTTATGAGGAGTCAGAAGATTACAACTCAAGATAGTTTGGATGACCTAGATTAATTATTGAAGGGATGACAGTGAATCTTAATTGATGAGAGGTAAATGGCTGTCTCTGAGATGGGTCCTCTCTTATGCAGCTAGTTTTCAGGCATGGAAGACAGTTCAGAGCAATAGTGGACTGAGTATGTCTCTAAAGAGAAATCTTGGCATGCTGGCAACTGGAAGATGGGGCTACTCTTGGTTTAGCCAGAGCAAAAACAAAGATGATGTATGGTATGAGTGTATGAGTGACCTGGTCTTAAGGGCAGGGTGATACCACAGCTACACAGCTTTCTATTTCTCAGGAATGTCAGATATATGACCAAAGATTCAGAGGAATACTCCATGGCACATGGAATCTCTTGCTCCTTCAGAATATGGAGGCAGAGATCATGAAATGCTTCTTTCTAGTATCTTCTGACATTAAGACAAAATGTACCCTGCTCAACCATACAAACCAAGCTAAGAAAGTCTGGAAAACCTCCAGACAGCTAACCGGAAAGGTTTAGGGGTTCCTAGAATGTGCTATGTGTTGCTTCAAAATTATTGTCTGTATTACAGTCCATATCACTGAACCTCTTCTGTTACAGATTGTTCTCTTTAGTCGGTTGTCTTACTTAGGGTTTCTCTTGCTGTGAAGAGATACCAATTTCACAACTCTTATGAAGGAAAGCATTTCATTAAGGTAGCAGCTCACACTGTCGGAGGTTTAGTCCATTATCATCGTGATGGGAGCATGGTGGCAAACCAGAAAACAGGGTGCTGGCTGCTTCTTGATCAGAAGGCAAAAAAAGAAAAAAAAGACTCAGAAACTCGATGGTATCTCAAGCATAGGAAACCTCAAAGCCCCCACAGTGAGACACTTCCTCCAACAAGGCTATACCCACTCCAACAAAGCCACACCTCCTAATAGTGTCTATGAGCTTTTGAGACCAATTATATTCAAACTACCACATCAGTCATCCTAAGAAATAGAATATTATTATGAAACTAAGAGAAGAATTATTATAAAACCAGTTTAAAAATAAAATGATCCTGAATTCTTGTGGCTGGAGAAAGGAAATTATTTAAATAGCTTCTGGGAAATCCTTTAATAAAAAAATCTGTTGCAAGATAGGTCTATCTCTTGACATTTGATTATCTTCTGGAAAGACTGACATAATTGTTAGTCACAACTCTTTCAGTTTGTCCAATCATTACTATTTTAATTAAATTTTAAAATGATATAGGTAATATTCTCTTTGAATAAGCATTTACTTATCTGTGCATATGTACATGATTAAAAGATTACTACAGCCAAGATAATTAACACACCCACCACTTTATCTTACCTGGTCACTGATTGTGGTTTTCTTGTTATTTGTTTTTTCTGTTTGTCTTGTTGTTAATGAGGACGTTTATAATATACTGTCCGCATATTTGAAGTGCATACTACAGTATTGCTTACTGGAATGGCGGTGCTGCACGCCATACCTGCAGAAGTCACCCACAGTTGAATACTTATCTCCTTTGGCTACTATGTCTTTAATATTGTTTTTAATATTATTTTTTTCTGATATGGTTTCAATTGAAGTAGAATTAAGGCTCTCTACCTCTACTTTTCTCCCTCCAGCCTTTCCCGGCTACCCTCCTTCACGCCCGCCCCATGACCCTCCTCTCTCATGTTTACAGCCTCTTTTCCTTTGGTTATCATTCCATGCATGCATGTGTATGTATGAAAATGAACATGCACAAAGATATCAATATAACCTGCTGAGTTTTAGAGCTGGCCACTCTCCATTGGACAAGTAGTAGGGGGGCTCATCCCTGGGAGAGATGAATTCTTCTTCCAGCACTCCTGAGTTGCCTATAGTTGTTTGTCTAAGGGTAGGACCCTGAGAAAATTTTCTCCTTGCACATTAGCACGTCCATTGAATAACCATTGTTCTGGTCTTGTTTATGCAGCTGTTTCTAGGGGAGACTGTTTCATGGAGGACTTCCTGGTATTGTGATTCTTTTTTCGTTGGGTTTTTTTTTTTTGTAAAAGCAAAGAACCTTTACTCGTACACAAGTTTGTAAACTCAAACTCTCCATGGGTCCAATGTACTGGAGTGACCGAAGAACCCTGAGCTCATTTGGGGTTGGCTTTTATAGCAGCAAAGATAGGGGTGAGGATTTCTAAGGTTCAGGACCCCAATTGGCAGACATATGTCTATGGCTGTCTTGGTGAAAAGCAATGCGGTGTGTACTGGCAGGTGATCCTATCTACAGTGGTCGGACTATTGGGAATATCCTTTGGATGGTCTGTTCCTGGGTGCTGCCAGCTTAGGGCTTTTCCTGAAACCCAGTGCTGCCTGCTATAGCAGTTGTGTGACCTGGGCCCCATTATGTGTGGTCAGGCTGCCATGGGCCCCACACATGCAGCAGGCTGCCCTGGGTCCCACATTGCCCCCTTTACAATGACAGGACCCAATCATAGGTCCTGCTTGCCTAGGGGCTCAAGGAAGTGGTATTGGAACCTCAATACTATTAGCTTACAGATTTTTTTAGGGCAGTGACATTTGTATCTGTTGCCATCCTTAAAGCTCTGTAACTTTGATCTTTGAGTACAGCCGCATTATAATCCTGAATGATTTATATAGTAATAATAGTTTAAGGCCATATAATACCTCTTTGGTTCTGCATAAAGAAAGTCAAGTGTCTTATCTTATTGCAGAGTTACTTTAGTTAATAAATCTAACAATGGACAATTTTGGGTCTATATTTTGGTATGTCAATGGGCACTAAAGGTAGCCATTTTGTCCCACATGCCAGGGAGTTCCCCCTTGTCTCAGCATTTCAACCTATTTTTGGCAGGTAACATGGGATGATGTGTTCTTTTCTGTAACTATTTCAAGCTGACATTGGGGTGTTGTTATCAGGCCCCAAGTGGAGTAGGAGGATCATCTGTCTATGTATTACTTTCATTGGTTAATAAAGAAACTGCCTTGGCTTTCTGATAGGGCAGAATTTAGATAGGCAGAGTAGACCAAACAGAATGCTGGGAAAAAGAAAGTAGAGTCAGGCAGACGCCATGACTCTCTGGCCCAAGATGGACGTAGGTTAGGATCTTTCCGGGTAAGCCACAGCCTCGTGGTGCTACACAGATTTAATGGAAATGCGTTAATCAAGATGTGAGAGTTAGCCAAGAAGAGGCTAGAACTAATGGGCCAGGAAGTATTTAAATGAATACAGTTTCCATGTAATTATTTCGGGTAAAGCTAGCCAGACAGCAGGATGCCACCCACTCGCCTCATCACTACACCCAAGAAGGCTAGCCAAAGGTAAGGAGGGGATTCAGGAGATGGGGCACTCATTAGAATCATCTGTTGAAGAGACAGGTTGCATTCATATCAGTTGGACTGGTCCACATCAGCTTTCAGCAAGTTCAGGGTTCACAGTCATTCGGAGCAGGTTGTCGTCAGCAAGTGATACTTAGATGTGTCTGCCAGTCAAGAGGAAACCTATTGAGATAAGTTTAAACTAAGAACAGAAGTTAAAATTTATGTACTTAAAGGAAAATAATACATGTGAAACTTTTAGACCCATATTGAAATCCATATCACAGAAAAAAAAAAGCCGTAGAGAAAAGCAGATAATGGGTATCTGTAACACAGCAGGAACAGACTCATACTTTTGAGTCCTAGCCAAAGCTACAGATTTTGGTTAGAAGCATATATATTTTTCTACTGTCCAGAGAGTCAGGTATGGATTGGAAAGAGATGTCTTTGGCCTGATGAGAAACATCTTCAAGTCTATACTTAGACGACAACCAAAATAAATGACCCAAACAGTAAGTAGTCATTGCTCTATCAGCTTATCAGGACTATACCATAGAAGGGAAAATAAATCAGAAATATTTTCCATATCTTATACCATTGTAACCTGTATTTACATTTTAAATCATTTTTGAGAGCCTCAAAACTTATGATCTTTTATATCCTCAGACCTTTACATATCTTAAAATAATGTCTTTTATGAAGAGACCTAGTAGCTTTAGAAAAAGCAAGGCTTCGTTTTTATATATATGAAATGAGTTAACAAGCTGGCCAGAACCTTGTGGAAGGATCTGGATGCCTGCTGTTGCTAAGCTAACAAAGTTATAGCTAGCCTAGATGTCAATACTATCAGAGTTCCCGAAGGATAAATAAAGTATACCTGAACATACTTCCGAATCTATTAAGAATGACAGGGACTGAAGTCCACATACAGTTACCCATACCCAGCTCTCCACAGCATTGGAGGCAGAAGTATCAGGACAGCAGTCTTACAGTCTTAGCCAGGCCCATGAGGTGATATTTTTTTCCTGTGAAAGAGGGCCATGAAAAAGACTGATCTTATTTTGTCTAGGCAAATGTGGTGCAATCAATTCTCCAGTGTCCTGCTGTTTGTCCACAGTCTAGGCCAGGTCCTGGCAGCAGGTATTGCACTGGAGCATCTTGACCAGTGGTCAGTATCGTCATAATCTTCTCTGGAGACCTTGGGTCACTGCTAGGATCTCGGAGTCTCTGTCTAATATAATAAGTGGCTGGCTGAAGGCTTTACAGGGTGGTGGTTCTGGTGCACGTGCGGAGCCCAGAGAGCCTCCAAATGTTATGCCCATATCACAGAGTGCCCCAAAACTAACTAGGACACTGAATTCTGTTTATAAAAGCAAAGAGTCTTTATTCTTAAATAGGTTTGCAAATTCGGACTCTCCGTTTGTCCAATGTATTGGAGTGATCAGAAGGTCCCGAGCTCAGTTAGGATTGGGTTTTTATAGTAGCAAAGGTGGGTGAGGGATTTCTAAGATCGGTATTATGATTCTTACAAGCTTTCTGCCCCCTCTTCCTCCATGTGCCCTGAGCCATAGATGTGGGAGCTGTTATGTAGATGCATCTGTTGGGACTGGGTTCCCCATGATCTGTTGATCTCTGCATTATATACAGCTATGGTTTTCTGTGCTGGTCTCCGTTTTCTGGAAAGAGAGACACTTTTCATGAGGGATGGTAACTCCACTTATCCAGGAAAGGTGGTTCACACGCCCAACTTTAACATTCTACATTGTCAATCTCCTTGACTCTTTTTGTTATTCTTTTTTTTAAAGATTGTGTTGTTATGAATGTCAATGGGTATTTATAAAGTTAGACATTATAAAAAAACTATAAAGAATAAAATCACAAAGATACATTCTGTAGTGCAAAAAAATTGCTAGTAAGGTTTCGAATGCTTTTTAAGTAAAACCTGTTTAAGTTTTTTTTTTCTTTTACTGCATATTTGCTTATTAGCTTAAGTTCTCAAGCAAATCTTTGGGTAATTTCCTGTACCAGGAACCATTTGTACTTACATTCATTCATCCTTCCTGTCATAGTATTATTTCATATTACTTTATTTACTAGTGCTATAGCAACTGCTAAGTACTGATTGTGTATTTCAGAAACTACCTACATGCTAGTGTAAGCAAAACTATACCTGACTCCCACTTGGGCTGGGAAAAAAAGCACAAAAACTATGTGCCCATCATTGTATAGTTAGAAGTTTGTTACATGCTGTGGATGGAAATCTAGGTAACTCAACAAGCACATTTGAAAAATTATTATTAAGATTTTCAGATAGTGACAGCAAATAATAGTTCCTTGTATGCATATCAAATCAGGGAAGCCCAGACTTAACAACCATCCAACCACAAATAGTAAGAGAAACCTATGGGCTTTTAAGATTCCTAAGGGAAGAGAGTTTGCAGCACAGAACCCTGCCAGGCCACCCCAGAATGGCTGTGCATAGGAAGATGAGCCAAAGAAGTGATTCTGAAACCCAGAAAGGCCAGCCAAGGAAGAGAAGAGCCCAGGCAAGGGCTTGTGTCCTAGTGCTAGGAGAGACAAACCTTCCCAAGGAACTTGGGTTATTCAGTAAAGACATTTGTGACTTTATGAAAAGCTGCAAGAATCGGAAGCACCAGGAAGTGGTGGTAAGGGACAGTGTACAGCCGGCGCAGAAAAGTGCGTTGAGGAAGTGCTTCTGAAGAGGAGTAGATCCAAGCATGTGTTACCTCAGTGGACAGAAAGGGCTAGCTTATTTCTCCTTCTGTCTGCTTATGCGTCAGGTAGTAAAATGGAGTTGAGATGTTTTGACTGAGAGCAGCATCCCATGCCGAGGTGTATCTGGGCACTTGTTCAAAGTTGCTCCATGGGCAGCCATATTTGATGACCTTCTCTTCCCTTAGAATTGTAGGGGGCTGGGAAGTTTCATAGAATCACACCTTGATTATAGATTACTGTTAATCTACATTACCGTGACTTGATTCAGAGCATCGTGTCATTATGGGGCTTTTTGATTTCCTGGAGTAGGCAATTTCAGAGTAGCCAACTTCTCTTTTCTAGCAGAACATTTTTAATTGTTTGAGAATTTCACACATGCGTGCAATGTATAGCAATTAACTCCTCCATTCTCTCCTCTCTTATTCTTCTCCTCTTGCCTCCCTCACTTTACTTCCTGTCTTAGACACTGTTCTACTGCTAGGAAGAGACACCATGACCAAGGCAACTCTCATAACAGAACACACTCAGTTGGGAGCTTGTTCACAGTTTCAGAAGTTAGTCATTATCATCACAGCAGAAAGCATGCAAGCAGGCAGGCAGAGATATATTCTTGGAGATGTAGGTGAGAGTTCTACATTCAGATCTACAGGCAGCAGGGAGATACTCTTGACTTAGAATTGGCTTTTGAAACCTCAGAGTCCACCCCCAGTTACATGCTTCCTCCAACAAGGCCACACCTCCTATGGTTATAGTCTCTAGTGACTAAAGATTCAAATATATGAACCCACTGGGGTCATTTTCTTCAAACCACCACAACTCTCAACTTTATGTTCTCTTTTTGAGTCCACTAGGTGCTACATGTATGTACAAGGATGGAGGACCATGTAGTGAAACATGGGTAGCCAGCCACTCAGGTGGCAAATCCCTGTGGAAAATCAGCTATCCTCCTTCCAGCCACCATCAGTTATCAATAGCTAACTGATTGTCATCATAATTACCATTCTCAGATCTCTTATCTTTCTCAAACAAAAACAAAACAAAGGATTCACTAAGTCTTTCCTGTTTCTTATTAGTACTTGAGCAAATCTTTTAAACCAGTTACATTATCAAAAAAAGAGAGATTTTTGCATTTCTTTGATGAGTTCATTGTTAACGTATCAGCACTTGTATTTGAATAAGCTTTCAAAGTTTTAAAATATATCAATATGTACATTACAGTCATCATAAAAATAGATCTGGAACTAGCTTATGGTAGAAAAAAAATGCTTTAAGAAAGACAACACAGGGGCTGGAGAGGTGGCTCAGAGGTTAAGAGCATTGCCTGCTCTTCCAAANACAGACAGAATATTGTATACATAATAAATAAATAAATATTTAAAAAAAAAGACAACACAGCTGATAGTTAACTAAAGGAAAGAATGAACCCAGGTCTTGTGATATTTCCATAGGCCTCTTGACTGAGTATGTGTCCTCTGCACAGTGGAGGTAATATTATACATGTATGTCACCAAGCATCTTATGTGGATAAGACATACATTATTCAGTGGTAGGAAAAGCACAGAACAACCATAGACAGTAAGGGCAGAACAGCTGTGAGAGTGGCCACTGCTGGGAGATCGTGGAAACAGGATTTAGGTCAGTGGGACAGGCCCTTGTGAACAGGAGACTTCCCAGGTAGCAACATTATATATTCCTATCAAGTCTCATGACCTTAGAGCTGGAAAGAAATCCTTACCCAAATCCTCATTTTACAGAGATAGATTGAATGACATCACGGTTACTTAGCAACAAATATGCTATTCACATGCAGGTACCTTAAGCACACTCAGTGTAGATTTTCTGATTGTGTCAGAATAACAATTTAGAAGATCTCAGAGCAGTGGAGAAAAAAATGATTCTATTTTTAAATGGAGTAAAATGCTAATCTAGGTTGTTCTTGAAATTTCTGAAATCTAGATTTTTCGGAGGGGTATCCAATATGTTAGCCTTTGGATACTTGTTGCTAGTATAATTTGAAAAGGGATACTATTCCTCTCGTTCATTTAAGCATTCGTCACCATCACGTGGCTCATAAAAGGGAAATAATACAGTGTAGATTATAGAATTTGCCATCTTTGCAGGAAGTACTGCTGGATAATAGTGATCCGGATTCTAGGGCCTGTCCACTCTCAAAACCATAAGCAATTGCTAGATTCCTATCCCCAACCACATCCACCCACCTAAGTTAAAACACTATTAGATTTTCTCAGACTTGCTGACCCAATGTTTAAAGTCATAATTAGGAAGCTAAGTGAGAACTCCACAGAAGAAAGCAATCCCAGTAAGATCCCAAGAAGGTTGCTGCTGTCACAGCTATGGTGACAGAGAGGAGATGAAGGGAGATAAGGAGTAGCATTTAACATAGTAGAGTGCTTGCTGACAAGTGTGAAGACCTGAGTTCAAATCCCCAGAACTCATGTAAAGGCAGACATGTTATCACACTTTTCTAACTCCAGCACTTCTAAGGGAAGATGGAAGGCAGAGTCAGGCTCACCCATGGATGCACCGGCTAGCATGGCATACACAGGGGAAAAAAACACACCTCTATGTGGGGTTGTCTAGGTAGTATTTTGTGACTGTGTCAAGGAAGAATAGCAATATGATTCGGCCACTGACTTTCTCAGTTCCTCCATAACTGTCTTGATTTTTATTTCAGATCAATGGTGGAGAGAAGCGGCCTGCCTCTGATATGGGGAAAAAACCAAAAACTCCCAAAAAAAAGAAGAAGAAGGACCCTAATGAGCCCCAGAAGCCCGTGTCTGCCTACGCTTTGTTCTTTCGAGATACTCAAGCTGCCATCAAGGGCCAAAATCCAAATGCTACTTTTGGGGAAGTCTCTAAGATTGTGGCTTCCATGTGGGATGGCCTTGGAGAAGAGCAGAAACAGGTAAGAAGGGTTTCAAATAGATATGTAATAATGATTTGTACTTTTAATATAACAAGACGAGAATATTAAAATCTTTCAACATTCTCTTTGTCTAGCTGTATAAGATTAATTGTGTGTGTGCAGGAGGAGTGATTACATAATACATATATATATTATATATATGCATATGAGATGCATATGAGTTACATATATATGCATATGAGAGAGATTTTATATATGCATATTAGAGAGATTATATATGCATATAAGAGTGAGAGGAGAGAGATTGGAATGCTGTTATCCACTGTCATCTTAAAAGTGGACATGAGTCCCATCCCTGACTCTAGGTTTCAGAGTAGATAGGATTACAGTTACAATGTAACAGTCAAGACTTCTTAATCAAACACCTATAATGTCAAGACATCTTCCCTTCTCTTTTACATTTTACTTCTCAATAAGTAACTCAAAATGAGTCTTCCCCTGAGTTCTCACATATGGAGGTAGTTAAGGTTTATGGAGGGGTGTTGGAAGGCAAATGCATTTGATAGATAAAGAACAGACTCATATAATAGTTAGACGATACGATTCATATCCCAGAATCAAAATCTACTGATTGAACTGGTTTATGCCAAGATTGTCTAAGAAAATACTTCTACTTCTGTTTCTTGAAAGATGTATTTTAAAATTGGAGTACTTGTTTGAGAGTTACCCAAACAAGGTGTTGTGAGCAATTTAGGTTGCCCCAAGATGGTCTGTGGCCATGCCTGCTCTTCCCTGTTGATGCAGCAGGGATCCAGGAGCACTGATTCTTTTCATCTAAAGATGCTCTGTCTTAATAAAGACACAGGCTGCGCATTACTCTCAAACGGCTGGATTGCAACACTGCGTTCCTCACACGCAGGGCGCAGGCCCATGGCTGCCCTCAGAGCATTGGTGTTCTTTGGTCCAGCCACGGCTCTGCTGCACTGTGGCTGACTGTCACTGACTGCTTGCAGGAGATGCCCTTGAGGCAAATGTGCCTGCCTAAAAGACACTCCGGAGATCCAAACACTGTCAAAATTACCCCAGGATGTTATATCTGCTGTATCACTGCCCGTTCATTATAATACCGCCCACTATAATATCTGCTTCAAACTTAAGGGAACTAAACTGTACTTAACTCTCATTTAATATTCAGATCTGGGGAGCCTACCTACTGTTCCATACGTTTAAAGGAACACTCCTCAATTAGTTTAGACAAGCCCACAGGATGGTTTTGCATTGTGTAGGCAGCTTGGCTAGGAGGTGGAGCTTTCATGTGCTACAGTGAGTTGGAAACCCTGTTGTCAAAATAGCCCACAGCTGTGAACGGCTACAGCTACACAAGCTGGAGGAAATGGGCAGAGTTACCAGTGACTTATTGGGTCTCAGAAAATTACAGTATTTAAGGGAAAACATCATTAGTGAGATTAGAGTTGAATAGTTTTCTGCCTACCAGTAGGAACAGGCCTAATAGAGCTCTGTGCTTCCATGGCATGCCTGCTCAGTGTGGCGTCCAGACAAAGTGGAAACCCAGCACAGAGGGTGGGTCTTTAGCTTCTAGAATCCATGGTGAGGGAGAAACTGTGTGTACGTTGGTTCCACAAATTCTCTTTCAAGGAGGACAAATCCAAGGGAAGTGATAACGCAAAATCTCCTTTATGAATCTTTCCCTCCAAAGACACTGAACACATGCCCCATCTCAGAGATGGCTCCATTTGAATGCTTGGGAAGATGATGCGGAATCTGGAATGCAGAGACAGTTGTGCTTGGGATTCCAACAGGGGGTTTTAAATGCTAATGACTCCGAAGACAATGAAGAACCCTTCTCAGAAGCTTACCAAGTTGTTTAAAAGACACCAGATTTGGGGGGTGGGGGGACCGGAGGCTGGCTGTGATGCCAGCTTTGGCTGCTTATCTTCCCCTGACTGGGCCTGCAGAACAAGAAAGATAAGTTAACAATACCATCCTCCTGCATCGTGGTCTCAGAGTTTCAGTAACCCGGGGCCTCTTTTTTTATAAGGTTCTGCTAAATTTCTCCTCGCTCTATGACTTTGAAACGCTCTGATTCTGGTCACTGGTGGTATAGGACCTGATCATATGATGGCGATATAAGACAATTCTGAGTCTGTAAAACAAAGTGGCTGGTCATCTTTCAACAGAACATGTTGGCCCAGGGAACCATAAAGGGTTCTTGAGTTTTCCTTTTAGTCATAGAAAGTCACCTTAAATCAGAACCAGATGTAAATGACTAAATGAACCTTAAGTTCCTAATTGGAGACACAGTCGGGCTGTAAGACATTTAGCAAATTACAAACAAAATGTTCTTGTTTACATTACATTAAATGGCTTTAAAGCTGCAGCCAAGAGCTAAATAAACATGCTGTTGTGCTAAAAAAAGAGTGGAAAGCCTACTCGGATTTGGCGCATTCAGGGGAAACTGCAGCCCATGGTGCCCAGAGAGTGGATTTTTGTAAATGCTAGTCCTGTCGTGGAAGAAGAGAGTGGATTTACCTCGTGAGGCTCAGCCTAATGAGCAGATATCACTTGCAGGGAGCGCGTTTGAATACTGTAGCATATGCCTTCTTTCAGGATGCATAATTCATACCCAAGGATATTAGCCCCAGCAGTTCAGCTCAATAGCAGCACCTCATTATTTTATCTCTCAGTATTTATTCCTATGTTTGACGCCTCATGAAATTACTGTTAATGTGTTTATATAAGGGCAGATCCGACACAAGGGGGAAGAATGTAATTTCCTCCTCCTTCTTCCTGCTGCTGAGTCTTCTTCCCGAGTAGAAGGGGCAAGTGTAAATAGTTAATTTGCTCCAATTATGAGCCTGTCCTGCTAAATTAGAGGCAGCAGGGATATGAAGAGCCAGAATTATACTTAGGAAGCAGCTGATAAATCCTCAGAGCCGGTGAATCAAATCATTTACTCCTCATTGCTGCTCAGACACCCACTACGTAAAGGAAGTTCTGGTGTTTGCCCCTCATCTTAGGACAAAATTTGGATTTTATGTCAACTATACTTAAGGTTAACGAAAGTCCTGCCACACTATAGCACCGGCACTGAATAAGTTTATCTTAGCAATTTATTTATAAGCATGTCGTGTTTCCCAGCCTCTAAAAGATGAAGCATAAGGCATAGGTAAAGCAACTGTTTATTCGGAAGCCTCAGCTTTTTACCCAAGTATACAGGGCAGCACTTAATACACACACCACACACACACACATACACACACACTCAAACACACACCACACACCACACACTCACACACATACACACACTCAAACACACATACACACACACTCAAACACACATGCACACACACCACACACATACACACACACTCAAACACACACACCACACAATCCACACACTCACACACACATACACACACTCAAACACACACACCACACACTCACTGTGTGTATGTGTGTGTGAGTTTGTGTGTACGTGTGTGTGCACACACATACACACACACTCAAACACACACACCACACAATCCACACACTCACACACACATACACACACTCAAACACACACACCACACACTCACACACACATACACACACACTCAAACACACATGCACACACACGCACACACATTCACAGAGGAAGAGAATATAGATTTGACTGGGAGATATCAGGAAGGACACAAGAGGAGTTAGAAGAGATATGGACAGGTAGATATGATTAAAATACATTTCACTCCTATATGATAGTCTCAGAACAAAACAACAAAACTATAAAAAATAATTACTCATGAAAAACTTATAATATTCAAATAATATATAAAGGAAATCTTAATTAGCAAAAACAATAAAGACCACAGCATGTAAGCAATATTTATATTCATAGAAATTTGCAAGTGAGCAATTAGATTATAACTTGAGTTTCAAAAGCCAAGTATTTATATATACATATACATGCTGACACACTAATGAGAATGTGTCACAGCAACATAGGCATAAACATGAGTGAGTCAGGTGTGTGAATATTTATATACTATACGCAGTGGGAGCTGATAATTCATTTGAAAGTTTCTATAGCTTTAGTGAGGAGATAACACCAATATGATATTAATTCCATTCAAGTTTGTTCAACCTACCATTTGTTCATATGTACGAGGTAGGTTACATGTCTATCAACTTCTCTGTTTCCATTGATGTATGTTTTAATTTTGAAGATACAATTTAGTAGTTTATCCTTAGCATCCTTGCTAATGCTGACTCTTAAAATGTGAAACCCCATTCCAGGGACTTTAATTCAATAGATATTGTCATGGGAGGGCATGACACTACCTCTGTCAATATGAGCTCTGTGGTTAACAGTGACCTTGTGTAATTACAGCCTGCTGCCATTGCAGTTATTTTATGTAAGCGCACCCTGTTATGTCAACACCATAATGGCATCGCCTGCCACCACATTTCTCAGAATCCTCCCGGATCATTGGGTAATGTCTGACTCTGTTTCCTGAGCACCTATTATGCCCAGCATGCTGGGCTCCTACCATGAGGAAGAGATCCATCCCACCCTGTAGTTTCTAATTTCAGGAGGCTTCTAAAGTTATTTCCACAGCTAGGGGGAGACAGTGGGCAAACACAAATGACAGGCCAGATTGCTTTGATTGGCTCCTGATTCTGCCCTATTTCACTGGTGGGGGGGTACGGTGTGTGTGTGAGTGTGTGTGTGTGTGTGGTTGTATGTGGTGTGTGTGTGTGGTGTGTGTGTGCGCGGTGTGTGTGAGTGTGGGGGGGGTTGTGTGTGTGTATGTATGGTGTGTGTGAGTGTGTGTATGTGTGGTGTGTGTGTGAGTGTGTGGGGGGTTGTTTATGTATGTGTGGTGTGTGTGTGGTGTGTGTGTGCGGTGTGTGGGGTTGTGTGTGTGTATGTGTGGTGTGTGTGTGGTGTGTGTGTGCGCGGTGTGTGTGTGAGTGTGTGGGGGGTGGTGTGTGTGTGTGTGGTGTGGGGGAAGCGGTGTGTGGTGTGTGTGTGGTATGTGAGTGTGTGTGGTATGTGAGTGTGTGGTGTGTGTGTTTACTGTTCTGTAAAATGAGTGTGGTAATACCAAGGCAACATTCTTGTTGGAGGAACTAAAGATACATAAAAGAAAGTGCGTGCTGACAACGAGAAACACGTAGCCAAAGAAAACTTCAAATGTTCTTTTGTTTCTGTGGCCTTCGTGCTTCACAATACATCAGGCACACGGGAGCCAGTCTTTTGGTTAAGATCGAACAACATGATATTCAGCTACTCATCTCCATTTAATATATCAGCAGATACATTTTATAGCCATCTCTAAAGCCAAGCTACCTGTTTCTGGTCTCTAGCAGCAAGGGACTGGTATCAGTCTTCAGAAGGAACCAACAGCAATATTTTTGACACATCCTGTAATGTTTTCAATCCTCTGAACACTACCTTATGAAGTCTTTCCAGTTAGGGTTTCCTTAAGAAAATGTAAGCAAGTGAGACAAGATGGATAGGTCCCCGTATTGAAGGACCATATTGTGCGTAAAATACTGATGCCTGTCTCTGACTGACCTAAATAATGGCGTCCCTGAAAGAGGGTATGCACGTGATATTTCTCAAGACGTGTCTCTGGGAGGGTGATGAAGTTATTCTTATTCGTACATAATTCTGTTGCTAAGCATTTTCTATAAATATGAAATGGCAGTGGTGGAGGGAGGTATTTGCACTTATCCTAAAAGGAAAACACCTTGTCAGTTTTTAAATGGGTTTGAATAGAATTCAACGTGAAAAGGATTTTGCACCTTTTCTTCTTATGACTGTAACAACTGTTGAAGTAAACTGGCTAGAGATTATGAGGACGAGCCAGAAGAAAAGGAAGGAAGAGGGAATTAGCTGGTATTTATAAGACTTTGGTTTTCTCCATTAGCTGGGTGGATTGTTTCTGGAAGAAGAATGCAAGAGGGAACGAACAGAGTGCATCAGAATTTTCTTCTGTTTAAGTGTGTCATATTCACTAACAATGAACTGCTGATTTCAATTAGGGATTATCAGCCTATAAAAACCCATGTACTGAGAGATATTTAGAGCATTCGGTGCATCACGGGATCACATGAACAGGATGTGTTCTCCAGAACTTCCATCTGATGTCTATCTATGTGTGTTTCGGGTGAGCTGTGATATATGTTTTAGTTTAATCAACTAGATGCAATCCTTAGATAGGAAATGGTGGCTTTCTTGAAATAACAAACCACAGCATATAAGTATGTTAAGGCAGGATGAATTCAAAAGTGTTTGGATGGGTTGGGGAAATGATAAATGCTGTATTATGATTTTTAAATCCACTTCTGGCCAACTTTGGACTTTATTTCAAACAGCTGTGGCCCATTTGGAAGCCATTTTGCAGCTCAGCAGAACACTAATATTTACTGTATGAATCACATACCTTTAAAATATTTGTCTTTTCCTGAGAGAAACTATGTCTTTCCCAAACTTAGACATAAATCAGATCCATCCTCACAGGTCAGGCCCATGTGCTTGATCACAGAGGTGATTGCTCACCACCGAATACAATCCCACAACCCCTTTGGTTTCTGCAAATGAAGGGCTTTCTCCATCCGTAACATGAAGTTTTGAAACATCTTTAAGGAATTTTTTTTTTTACCAGTTATCTTGAAACTTCTGCTCTAAAGTAAGAATTTCCCCTACTTCCTTTATGTGTGGAATTCTTACGTATGACTATCATTGTCTCGTGTTTGAAGTCTTTGGACATTTTCATTAATATTGGATTCAAACAGCACCCTAGCCTAATGTTAGAGAGCCGTGTTAGTGAGGCGCATACAGCATGTAGTATTGGAACCATTAAGCAATTCTCAAAGGTGGAAGATCTAGTTATTACTGGTAGACAACCTCAGATTTTCACTCTGATCTGGGTTACCCTCCTTTAAATACAGTTATAGAACTGTACCTCCTGAAATGACCCCCTTTGGATTCTCCCACTGGGCATCTGCAGCTGTTTGGGAGCCTGTGGACCCATCAATCCACGTAATGTGAAGTGATGGGCTTACGCTTCCCTAAAGTGGTGTTTGGGCACTTACACAGTGATCCCAACATAGCCAATCATCAATAGCCAATGGGGAGCCATTTGTGAAACAGGGATCTCTGAATGCTAGTCAGGTATCCCATAACAGCATCGATCCTGGGTGGAACCACGCCGTACGTTCAGCCTGTGGTGGGGGAGTTACACGCCTCTCTGTCCAAGTTGTTAATCAGCACATTGCAGGAAGTGTTAACGCTTTGTGTGATGCTAGTCACCAGCAGCCCCACGAAGGATAACGGCATGCTTGCACTGTTGCAGTTCAAATAGAAACCAAATGAAGGAGAGACAGTAAGTGCTAGAATCATGCCATCCTACCTTTTCTACTTAGGAAACAATATTTTGGGGAAGGCGAGAAAGCAGCATAGATTATAATTCTCTCTAAAAGAAAAGTGAATGCTAACTAGCTGACGTGACACACGCCATAGCGTATTAATCAAATCATAGTATAATTATTTAGGACACTTAGAGATGTCAAAGTTTTATTTACTAAATATGCTCCTCAAAACTTTCTAAGATGTCTGTGTGTATGGGAGAAAATACCCCTCAAAAACATTGTGTGTGTACATGTGTGTGCACGTGTATGTGTGTGTGTGATGCATGCATGCACATGAGTGTGTAGGCCCATATGTCCTGTGCATGCATGCAGATGAGCATGTAGGCACATATGCCCCTATGCATACATGCAGAAATTACAAATGACTCTGGTTCTCTGCCTTGTTGCCTTGAGAAAAGGTCTCCTTCTGAACAGGAAGCTTGCCATTTAGGCTAGGCCTGCTGCCCAGCAAGCTCTTCTCTTGAGCTCTTCCTGTCTCTACCCTGCGATGCTGGGGTCACAGGCATGCACAGCCATGCTGAGAAATTGACAAGGCTTCTGGGGATTCCAAAACAAATCCTCATTCTTGCCGGCAAGCACTCTTAGCACTGACCTATCGCTCCAGCACCCTCAGAACCACTTTAAGGTAAAAAAGAGTAAGCAGTGTGCTTAAAGCCATTATTTAAAAATTATGTCATGGAGAAATGGGCTGAAGAAAACACTAGAAGGAGAAATCTCTCTCCCAGAAAAAATAGGAATAAATCAATAAAGATCAGAAGTGCTCTGTTCCTAAATGTGGCTGGACCAAGTAAGGTCATATTGTTCAAATTCTTGACTCTAGCGGTCATTTGTATTCATGTAAGAATTTCCACAGAAGATTCTGGATTTAGATTCTGCAATGGTTGTGAATCAATGGCAGTCCTATGCTTAATCAAAAGTTATTAACTTTTTTTATTATGAACAATAAGAAAAGTCCTACACAGGATTTCTAATTCTGTTTGGTTTCTTATTTTAGTAAAGATGGGAGGATGATCAAATGATAATTTGTGCTGATTAATGCGCCTATGTTTTAGTTTGCTTTTCTGTACAAAATTATGGTTGTGACCGTCAAAACTGCAGCCTCCCTAAGCGGGAGTAATAACAGTCATTTCATGGGTCCTGTTACAATTCCACTACGAGTGTAGTTATTTGTTTACCTGGGCAAAATGTTCCACTGGAGTTAAAATATTCATGAGTAAGTAATAGTTCTCACATCTTACATTTCAGAGTCTCGGCACAGCAAACCTCTGTCTCTCGAAAGTAAAGATCGCCCTCTACTGCTGGTTGCTTGGCCTTAAGACACAATCCTTATTTACTTCCTGAACAGATTCTCCACTTTCCAACATCAACCTCAGTCTGGATAATATTCACAGTAGGGGATACATTCCCAGCTCCACAGTAAATGTTAAAGAGCATCTTGTTCATCTCAACTGGTTTTAGAAGATTGCACAACTTTGGAACCTTGAAAACTCAGCCTCGGGGAGGAAGATGAAGCCCTCTGTAGCCCGGCATGGCCTCTCTTTAATTAGTGCGCGTTGACCCCTGGCACACTGGAGCTGGTCACTTCCCAGGTCTCAGTTTCCGCTTTTTATTTGGCTGCCAAGCCTCCGTGAGTGTCTGTTCATTGTGAACAACTCTTACAAGGACCCCATAGCTGTCATCGTGTTTCTGTTGGAAAGGACTTGACGCGTAGATCACGTGGCGTGGCGGCTTGCGTCTTGTCCCTAGCCATCCACCATTCCCATCTTAGCCCCATTGTACTCTTGACTGCGGCTCCTGGCTCCCAAATCCTTGGAAATATAACTTGGAGGCTCTTAAAATTGTGATGAACCCGCAACTGCCCGTACCTGTGTGTTGATTTCCATATTGAATACAATGCATCGTCCTTGAATCCCATTTTGGTTTTGTGTTTGGTATGGAGCGCAAACGTTAGAATATTACTGTGCTGTTGAATTACTGCCTGCTGTATAAATATGAACGTCTTATTCCTGGGTGAGGCTTCATCACTGCTGCCATTTATTTCCACGCTCACCAATCCTTACATGCATATTCTCAAAAATGCAAAATTTTACAATTGCTGCCTCTTTTCTTACAGAGTTTAATTTTCCTCTTCTTTCAAACCTGTTTCAGGAAGAAAACCCACTCTTTGGGAGCTGTCTGTTATTATAAAATGATCTCTGTGTGTACAATTGCCGTTCTGCCTCGTCCATCCCTCAAAACAAAAGCAGACACGCGGTCTAATTGAAGACTTTCTGTTGTTCTCACAGGTCTATAAGAAGAAAACTGAGGCGGCGAAGAAGGAGTACCTGAAGCAGCTAGCTGCTTACAGAGCCAGCCTCGTATCCAAGGTAACGTGCGATTGTGTGACACTGCAACAGACTGTGGCCATCGCCATGCAGACTCTAATAGTAGCTTAAAAGCACAAACGATCATGTTAGCATTTCTACACCATTTTCTTTGTTAAAAAAAATTACATCCAAACAAACCTCTGTGCTGTGGAAATATGTCCATCCCCAGAAGACAAGAGCTATAGCTGGCTTTGGTAGACACCATCTGCCTGTGGATTGTTGTTGGGTTTGCAGTTAACTACAGCACATTCTTCATCAGGAGCTGACCCTAGTCTAACCAGTACCCTCCTTCCGCTGTGTGGACCATTTCTGGGGAGATGTCACCCACTTTCATATCCAGTTTCTTTATATCAGCACCGGGATACAAAGTCCCATCGTCCTGTTCCTCAATGAGTGTACAGAAAAATTACTGCTTCAGAATGTTTATATGCTAGTCCTTGCTTGTTACAGGTAGTAGAGAGTTAACTCTGTTTGGTTTCATCTTACTAAAACCACACTTCCCTTCTCAGTAGGGTGACTAAGGATCAACAGGGCTGCATCTAGAGGGGCTGGACATAGCAGCTTGTCAAATTCAGATTGCTAGCATTTTGTTCCTTGTGGCCAGAGGCTCTGGACTGCATTGCATTTGTCCACAAAAAAAAGAAAGAAAGAAAGAAAGAAAGAAAGAAAGAAAGAAAGAAAG
>LOEQ01003289.1:217041-228546 GCA_001685075.1 Bramus lutescens | reverse complement strand
AAAGAAAGAAAGAAAGAAAGAAAGAAAGAAAGAAAGAAAGAAAGAAATGCTTTCTTTTTCTCATCCACAAATATCCATTTCTGTTCTGGCAAGCCCTCAAAAAGTACATACATAGGTTTTTATCAGTCAGAATACACACCGAGCATGATGACGCAGGGAGGAGAAGAGAAGGCACATGGCAAATGTAGGAAGACCTTAGCCGAGTGTAGCTCTGCTCCGACCTTTGCTGCGCATCGAAGCAATGCTATTGCAGGAAGCTTACTGTTTATGTTGTAAAACAAATCAGATTCCTCTCCTCACCGTGCCATTCCAGTTTCCCACTTTCTAATTTGTCTAACTGCTTTTAAACGTGTGTGTGTGATCAGCTGAACTCCCAACTCAGCATACATGCAGAATGCAGACAATGCCCAGAAATGTTTAAGGAAGCCCCAATCACATGTAGGTTCCAGCTCACCCTTAGCCACACTGCCGTTAGCAAATTCATATGCCCCGAATTTAGCTCGTGTGATTTTTCCGTGAGAGAGAATCAACATGGGACGTATCAATCCTGATGCAAAGCCTTCTGGCTCATGACATGCAGGTTATTGCAGTAGTGCCACCATACTGACTAAGCCCTCGCCTCCAAAGCATGCGTCACCGCATTGGCTCTTAGCTGCAGCTTTCCTTACTGTTCAGTCTCCAAGTTGCAACCCTCAGAACATGGCAATTTGTACAAATGCTGCAAATTGCCACTTCTACATTTAAGAAACCAAGCACATTTTTCTTACGGCTTACTCTGACATTTTTCTTCTCTTTAGCAGTAGAAATTTTTGCTGGAGCTGTTGAATCTCTCTGTATGGTTCTCGATGGTGTGTATACAAATTGGAAGTTTCAATCAGTCTCCATGGGTCGAAGAGATGACCCTGAAATGCTGCTTATAAGCAAGTGTTTGCTACATAGCCTTCTCCACGATGACAGGAAATTCCCAGCCTATCTTCCAGTGCATGCGGCACCATGTATAGAAATCTAGTGCTTTTCCAGTTTAATTAGGGTGAAGCAAAGAAGGACCACTCAAATGGAAACGTCTGTTTTTCCATGTTATAGTCTTGTACTATATTATAAATTTTAAGCACCAAAGAGGTAATTATAATTCCAAGACTCTACCTTGTGCCAACCAGGCTCCGTTCTTTTTTGTCCTGAGCATGTGGATGTACCCCCATGACAGACAGTAGACAACAAGCAACCTGAACTATATAAGATGTGTTTTAGTCATGGAAGGCCACCCCAAGGCCACGTTGCAGAAGCTTGGCCAGACTGATTTACAGAGCCTCTTGGGAGATGTGTCTTTGGAGCTGAGGGTCCATTAGACGACTAGACCTCACAGAGCCAAAATGTCCAGAGGGAAGCAAGGACGGCAGCTCAGAGGAGGCCAGTGTGGCCTCACCTGAGCGGCTAGAGCGGCTGTGCGTGGACCCCATACATGAGCATGAAAGGAGCTGGGATTTGTCATTGTCATTGATGGAGGGGGTTGAGTGGGCATTGGTAGGGAACTGAGCTCTAAATGCTCCCTTTATGAGAAAGTGCTCACTTAGAATCCACAGGTTTTATTCCTTGGGAAAGGCTTAGTCACCAGCATTCCACTAGAAAAGGAAAGAGTGAGGATTGTCAAGGCAGCGTTGCTTCTGTTTGGTCCTTGTCTTTCTCTGGGCTGTGTTATTTGGGGTCCTAAACACACCACTCTCCTACATGGTCCAAGTCCCCGCTGTTCTGAAGTTATACATGACAAGGCATATTCTCTCTCTCTCTCTCTCTCTCTCTCCCCCAGAGGTCATTCCAGCTGTGAATCACTGTGTTAGCCTCACATGTGCATCCTGGGTCCTTGCCAGTCTCTTCGTGTCTCATCTCTAGAAGTCCACACTTTGCTTATTTTCTATTCGGTGTGTCCATTTCTCATGCGTTCTGAGCTAATCGATCTCTCTCACATCTGCTACTGTGTACTGTTTCCATCCCAGGCCACGCTGTGTACCAGTCCAGACCTGTAGGATGCTACTCCACTGGAAGATGCTGAAAGACAACGCAGATAGACCAATCCCTGGGGAAGGTTTCTTGGTACTCAGAAGACTTGAAGCTATTCTCAAAAATTAGTTGCTTCTAACAGAACATAACCAAAATTAGAAATATCAGTGAGCCTGAGTTGTGGCAATGGCACTTCTTAATCTTCAGGTTACTTGTATGATGTGGAATATATCCATACGTCCCTTAATACAGCCCTAGACTTGAGTGAAATTTAAATCTACCCCAAAGAAAAAGTCCCAAGGATAGTAACTGACTATTCATACCTCTGTCCTTCAAAATGGCAGTCCTGACACATCCTTAGAACTTGCCCCCAATAATAGCAAAAGTAGGAAAGGCCCCTTGCTGCTGAGTGCCCAGCCCCTCGCCAGGCATTGTTCGTAGACTCCTGCTGAAATCACAATCACCTGTGTAGGGTCCTTAGGCTTGAGTCTCCTTCCCAAGCAGAAATCAAATGTCTTGAGGACAGAGCTGGTATTGACATGGAGGACTCACAGCAGTGTCTTATTCTAGCTAGAGCTTCTAGGCTTTTCTCTTAGAACCTATACCTCTTCCATTTTTCCTAAGAATATTCTATGCCAACTCTAATCTATTACTACAAGTGAGGCTGCCTTGGCTCAAACAAGGCTGGCATCTGGAAGGCTGTCCCCTCTCAACTCCACTCTCAGACTCTGAGCAGAGGTCTGGGGAATGGGGACCTGCGCAATGCGGGAATCCCCACCCACCATTACAGTGCTCCAAGTGGGTGGTTTACCTCGTCATGCAGTGGAATGGGAAAACTTCATACCAGCCGCTTCCGGCCTCTTCCTACTGCCCGAGCATGCCAGAATTGCTGGGGGCTTCAACTTGAGTTCTGTGTGCAAGCAGCGTTGGGAAAGGCCCACAGTGATTGATGTAAGCACTATTATTTTTAAAAAGTTCAAAAGGAAAAACACTGGGTTAAAAGATAGTAATAGAGAAAAGATTTCCATTTCGAAGATGCGCAAAGACGTGGGGAGGTTGGAGCCCACACAGGACACTGGGCTACCCACATGGTGTTTGGTTTGTCTGTAGAACGAGTGAGGGGACATTTTAAAGGTAAGGCATGAGGTCAGGGGTGATTGCCAAAGTCTCAAAGTGCAAGATAAAACAATCTTTTTTTTTTAAACTTTTTAGAAGTAAAAGTAAAGGTTGTGATTAATCAGCTAGAGGGGCTTCTGAGGTACCTTCTTCTGTGTTTTTATATGTCATTAAAGGGACCATTTTAGAGGACTTCGTAGAGGACACCATTGTCAATCTGGAAAAACTCTTGGGGGAAGGGGACAGAAAAGTCAGCAAGGGCTGGATAGATAGCAAAAGAACCTGAGTTCCAATTCCAGCTTAACCCCTTCCTATCTGCCTGTCCTTAGACAGATACTGAGACATTCTAAGGTTTAGCTCACTCCAGTATTAAGCAGAGAGAATCACAGGACCCTTTAAATAAACTTTCCAGAATAAACTCAGTTTTACAGTTGAAGGCGTTGTACTGGATGAAGTAAGGTGGTGACATGTGCACCAAGTCCTGAACAGCTGATCAGGTAGTGTCTAAAATAACCATGCTCACAGACTTAAAAAGCGAAAAGGTGGTTGCTACTTACTAGGGGAGAAAGAGGAACACTAGCCCACAGCAATAAAGTTCCAGCTAGCAGGATGAATTAGCTAAGTCTGTAGTGGGCAGGACCTTTTTATCCACTTAAAAAGCGTGTGTAAATAGTACATGTGGTGTTAAGTGATTGCACCACAAAAAAATAAATTTTTTAATTTAAAAATCAGCTTAGGTTTAGGATGTTGAGCAAGGGAAGTTCTTAGTAAGTACAAAGAATTCATAATTACATTTTAATATTATTGGTAGCTATGCATAGGAATAGCAAAAGAATTGTGTGACGTTGGAAAGTTAGCTGAATCATAGTTCCTATTTGGTCACAAAGTTATCTTTTTATGCAGATATTCTAAAGGTTGCAAAAATAATATATTAGTTTTAACTTAATTATTTAATTTTTTAAATATTTAATTAATTTTTTTCTGTAGCTCCATCCCATTACAAAGATAAAATTGTTGTAAACATAAGCAAAAATACACTTGTCTGTGTAGGCTTCTTAATTGAAGTAGGCTTCCTGAATCTTGTGAAGAAGACTCTGAGAGACTAGAGGCTTTTTAGCTCAGGCAGCTTTGTTCACTATGGAAGGTCATATTGAATTGGGCTATTAAATACAGATTAAAGAAATATAGCTTTTCCATAGACTAAGAAATTCCTAGACATGAGTCTAAATCATTATGTTGAAAGCAATACAGAACTTGGGAAAGTGGTTTCATTTCACCAGGATTTATATTCCCCAAATGAGTGTTGCATTCAAAAGAGTCACCTTGGGAGGCCAGAAACTCATTTTTTTTATTGCTCCCAGGGTTCAAGAGATTTTTTTTGAAACTCCTGGGTAGATCTGCAGTTAGGAAAAGTTTATGAAGCTCTCTAGAAAATCAATCTTGTTACATTATTTTCACACCTCATTCTTTTCTCCAAACATCACCAAGATAGAACCCACAACTTTGGCTTCCACTCACTTTTAGCTAGTTCTAAAAACTGAATTCGTCATCAAAAGACAAGAAAGCTGTGTGAGGATATGTGAAATTCCAGCAGAGGAGTCCCCAAACATCCCCTGTGACAGCCGCAGTCCTGGATGAGAAGGCAGCTCAGAAGACAGCTCAGGAGAAAGCCTTTGGGAGCCTGTGTACTGATAAGTAAAAGCAGTGCCTTCATTGCCTGGGGCCACCCATAAGTGTGACTTTCTTTTTTTGTAAAAGCCCTGTTAGGATTTCTATTGCTGTGATGAAACACCATGACCAAAAAAAAAGGAAAGGGTTTATTTGACTTACCTATCGGTAGTGCTGGAGGCAGGAGCTTGCAAAGGCCAAGGAGGAGTTCGGCTCACTGACTTGTTCTACATGGCTTGCTTAGCCTATTTTCTCATAGAACCCAGGACCACCAGCCCAGGGGTGACACCACCCATAGGGGTGGCACCATCCATAATGGACTGGGCCTTCCCACATCAATCACTAATTAAGAAAATGCCCTACATGCTAGCCTATCTTATAGAGGCATTTTCTCGACTGTGGCTTCTTTTTCTTCAAAGACTCTAGCTTTTGTCAAGTTGACATAAAACTAGGCAGTACAAGGGGCAAGGAGCAAATCAATGTGTGTGTGTGTGTGTGTGTGTGTGTGTGTGTACATGTTTATATGAAGGAGTGTATTCCACAGTGAGCCATGTGATAGGGGACAATCTCATTGTGGATCCCCACCTACCTTGTTGGAGACAGGCTGTCTTGTTCCACTGCTGGGCGCTCCAGGCCTGAAAGCTTCTGGGATTTTCTTGTCTCTGTCCACCTTGCTATAGCTTGCAGATGCTTACTACTGTTGCATCCACAGATATTTCCTCCCAACCTTAAGAAGGAGGGTGTCAAAGCTTAGGACCGTGAAACCCCTTCTTTAAAAAACATATAGGACAGGATGGTAGCTAAGTAAATAAATTAAGCTCTCTAATGCTGTCATCCATAATAAAGAAACTCAAGGCCTGGTTTCAATTAAAGGAGAGTAAATTAGAAACAAGGCAATTTTTCTTTTTTGGAGAATGAGATGAAGTCACAGATTCAGAATGCATGCTGTGGAGAGCAATTGAGACAAACAGTAAGTATGAATTTGCAAATGGGATGGATCATTTTATGAGTAGTAACATCAAATCTGAAGCTCTGAGCCAAGACTGTGATTTAAAGACAATAAAATCTCATGCTTCGGGGTATATAAGTTAATCACCTGCAAGGGCCAGGGAGGATTTGTTTCCCAGAAGTAACAATGTACAGTAGAGGAGGTGCATAAATTTTGTTTAATTTTCAATGCATCAAGTATTGGTCAGTCCTGAAAACAAGAATCAAATTAGATAGACTATTAATTTTATTTGGTCCAGCAACTCTTATATTATTGCTTCCACCGAGTTTTATGTCTTGTATTTATACTTGGCTGTTTTAAATAACAATTATTTTTTTAATCTTTCATTTTTATAGCACACATCATGCCAGAATGGAGGCATTTATACACTCTGTAGCATCATCTTCATTATACAAAGTAAATGAGAATCTAGTTCTCGTGGATGGTCATAACTTGCTTAATAAGAACTCTTCTTAAGCCATTGAGTGCTGTACCCTTTGTACGCTTTGCATATATGAAAGAGAATCTTCATGATAAGATCAAAAAGGTCTCTATTGTTACTAGCTCTCTTTTTTCCCTAAAGAAGATGTCAACCAGATCCCATGGTTCAAATTCAAAGAGGACAGAGGACACAGTTAGAAGCCAGTAATGAATGACAGGCCAGACACGATGGGAGGTAGGGCCCTGACCTAGCACGATGAGGTCTTGTGTCCAGTCCCCAGCACTGAAAAAAACAAATGTCTGAAGAACAGATCTCTCCTCTACAAATATCCAATTTGTTGGTTGACTTTCAGTTTATACTAGTAACACCATGCTTCTCAGACAGTCAAGATGAGACACTGCAAAATGAAGAAAAGGCTGAAAGTAGAAACAAACTTAAGTTACTTAATACATGAGAGAGTCATTCTGATTTCTAATTGGCAGGTATAGAGACCTTTTATGTAGTGCAGCTGATGTTCAGAACTGTTGCATTGCTTTTGTATTTTGATTGGAAGAACAGTGAAGGAATACTAAACCTATGATTTGATCATATTTCCATCTAGTGAGGTTATGAATTCATGACAGTTTGCTATTTAAAATGAATGGATTCTGCCTATCTCCAAAGCAAACCGCTGATAACTAATGGATAAGAGTTGGACTGATCTAGTTAATAACTGGTCAAAAGTGGAGCCAAAATGCTGACTTTTCCCCCAACTACACGACTGACCTTTGCAGAAAGACACAAACTATCCACATCTGGGTGGGACATGGCAAGCATCCTTGTCAGGACCCATGGTTGCCCAAACATAGCCTGAATGAGGATGACTCCAAAAGACATGCCCATGTGGAAAGAGGAAACTCACAAGCCTAAACCCAAGACAAAGAACTACAAGCCACTGAAGAATGCTGAGAGCAGAAGAAATTGTTCCCCCAGGCAACAGCACGCCAGTTGTTGATCCAATACCCAGTTATCGGCCCTGAAAATACACTTACAAGCAACGTTATATGGGCTGAGCAAGTTGTGTTTATTTGCTTAGTGATCAACAATTAAAGAAAAGGAGGTGATGGGTGGGAAAGAGAGCAAGGGGGGGCATGGGAAGGCTTGGGGGAAGTTAAAGGAAGGGGAAATGATATATTATGAACTCAAAAACATTTAAATTTTTTTAACTGATGAGGCTGAAGTGTAGTGTATCTGAACAAAAGACAGCATGAAGAGCCAGCATTCCTTCTCTTTAGGGCAGAAGATAGCTCATGCTAAAAGTAAAAGAGCAAACACAGAGAAACAGTTGGCCATGCAGCACTGTTTTCAAGCCTTGAGATCCTTCTGTAGTCTTTGGGAAGCAGGAGAGTGTGTCTAGGTAATGGAGCTCCACCAAGACGACAGCCCCTGAGTGGGGCACTGCCAAAGAACAGTCTGTCATGCCTTCCTTCAGCACGTGTGTTCTCTGAGCTGTCCTAGCTGCAGGAGTCCTAGAGAACTGGGCCCCCACCATTGGGAAGATCTCTGTCTTCATCTATGGCATGTTAGGAAAAACACAGTTTAGTAAGAGAACTCACGCTAATGTCTGCGGCGGATGCAGAAATGGCCCAACAGGTTACATAGTATGGAAAATTCAACTGTTTACAAAGAGAAGAAATAAATAACAGCAACAACAACGTGTAGTTTTCTAATATTCTCCCTTTGTGTAAAAAAAATTGCATTTCAACATTGTAGAGCACATTTTGCATTTAATTATCCATAAAGAAAAGAGCCCCCTCATACTATGGGACCTTCAGTAAGTTCTAGATCAAGCCCTCTAAGTCCTGTGTCCCAAGCATGTGTTGTCTTCAGCAATTGAGTCTTATCTTCAAGTTCTAGGAGACAACAGAAGGCCATGGCAGGAGCCTGAATTCTTTGGAGGATCTCTTGGACTCCTCTGACCAACAACTCAAAGAGAGGGTTTCTATGCCTGGTACTGGGGCTTTTGTTATATAGTCTATGGCTCAGAGGGGGACCATTACATCCCATACAGCATAACGCCCTTCAAACCACACACACACACACACACACACACACACACACANCATATGCACAAACACACACACACACACACACACACACACACACACACACACACAGTAGATGCATTCTTCAGTAAGCTTATGAAATTTCGCTCCATTTTTCAAGCATATTTGGTGTTGTCCTCTCCTTCCTCCCACTCCCTTTCTCTTGCCATTCCTCCTCCCCGCCTCGGTTCAGTCCTGTCCCTTATTATTTCTTGCTTGCCTTTCATAACACCCGTGTCCTATTACCCCCTCTTTAGAGTTCCTTCTCACCCTCATCCCATGGCACCTCTGCTTCCTTAGTCTCTGCGGTCACTTTGGTCATATGCCCAAACCAAAACACCCAGAGCAGGGAACCACAAATACAGAACACACCTGTACTGTCTATCTTTCTGAGTATGGGTTACCCCATTTCATGTAATATTTCCAGTCCCATCGATTTACTTGAACATTTCATGATTTTGTTGTCCTTTATAGATGAGTCCATACTGCAGAAGTGCCAGATGTATATTATTCATTCATCAGCTGAAGGGCATCTAAGTTGTTTCCATTTTCCAGATACTGTGAAATGGGAATGAACATGGCTGATCAAGTGTCTGTGGAATATGATGTCAAGTCTTTGGGGTTTATGCCTAAGGCAGCAGAGCAAGCTGCGTCATTCGGTGGCTCTGTTGTTAGCTTTTGAAGAATTCTCGACATTAATCTCTATGGGGCTGCACATGTTTGCGATCTCATCAGCAGTGAATGAGGATTGTCTTTTCACCACATCCCCACTGACGTTTGTCGTCTGCTGTTTTCTGGGCCTCATCCACTCTGACTGCCATAAGATGAAATCTCAAAGCAGTTTTAATTGTACATTCCCTCTGATTATTAAGGGTGCTGAACACTTTTAAAAGGTATTTCTGCCATTTTTATTTCTTCTTTTGAGAACTCTCTGTTCAGATCCGTACCTGCAAGCCACAACCAGCCTGACAAGAAATCCCTAGTGCTGTCATAATGGCATTTATATGTTGGAGGTAACCAACAGCTGTCTAATTGGGGTTAAGGCTGGATCAATAGGGGCAGTTTATCCCCGATACTACAAAAGTAGCCAACTCTCTGTATATAGAAAGGTCTTGGTCCCTAGAGGAGGATCTATGACTGCCATTTTCCTAAGCCAGTATAGTTTTAAACGGTGTTTTAAATACTTACACCCACAGCTAAGTGCAACTTTCACCACCACCCCCATTAAAGAAACCATTTTTGAAGCAGACAGATGCTGAAACCACGTAAGCTCAGCAGTATGGCTGCCTAAACAAGACCTGCACAACTGTATTAGTTAATTTGCCGAAATTTCACAAGACTAGATGGAAAGCTATAGGCGTTCAATGGGTAATAAGGTAACTAAGAAAGGGAGCATCAGTTCTCCAGGGACAAGCCACCTGATGTATTCTCCCATCCCAACTGGCCAGTCCTAGACTCCTGTACGTATGAGCAACAAGAAAATGGTTCAGTATCTTTGCGTATGTGTGTGCATGTATATGTATGCATCTATATGTATGTATATATATGTATAAATGTATGATGAATATATAGCTTTCCGAAATTCTCTATGTTAAAAATTCAGTTTACCTTTTGACCTTTGCTTTGCATCATTAACTGTTTTATAGAAGAATTTAAAAGCAGAAGCAAAGCAGTGTAATGCAAAATTTTCTTTCATTGAAAGTGCCATGAGGAAACGCATTCCGTAAGCACTTTCTGTCTGCGGTCCCTTTTACAAATTCTTACTGAACATTTTTTTTTTGGCATTTTGAGATTATTATAGAATGCAAAAAAATACAAACTTCTATTCTAGTTCTACTAATGAAAATGCTCAGGGGTAGTGGTGTGAGGAGGTTGAGGCTCCTTGGGTTTACCATTCTATAAAAAGTTAACCTACCTAAACCTGGCCTGTGATAATGAAGCTGTCTGGCTTTAGTTCCTCCATGTAACAGTCTCTGCATTTTGACCTGTTGTAGATCTCTATAATAACATTTTATTTATTTCATTATATCATTTTGCACATCCACTAATCTTGGCATATTAAGTATTGTTGTAATTGTAAAGGTCTTTTTTAGGCAACCATAGTGTTGAGCCTCCATGGTTTCAACATTTGTGTTGTGTCTAGAGAGTATCCTGGTCTTCTTCTCTGACATTTCCACCCCTCTACAGTGATATTTCCTGAGCCTTGTGTATGGGGGTCATGTTGCAGATGCAGCAGTCAGGGCTGGGCTCTCCACAGGCACATCCTCTGTATTTTGCTTGGTTGTGGGTCACTGTAATAGTCTATGTCCTTATTTCCCCATGACATTTTCACACATATGCACATTTGGCATGTTTTTGATGGGGCTGTATAAATCCTTCCCATAAGACTGTACATAGAGGGTTGAGAATCCCCAACCACCATAGGCAAAGGTAAGGAATCTAGTGCACAAGTGAGCATTGTTCTTGCTGTGAGTCACTTACTTTTCCTGAGTCCCTGGGAGTGCCTGAACTATGCTGCGCACGGTGCCTCCAAATGGCCTAAGATCATGAAGCTTACGGTGACTACCATCCATAGTAGGGGCTGTGGCTGGAGTATAGTATTGCCCAAGCAGGATCGACACCAAGCTCTGCATGGACACAAACGGTCCCTGCATTGCTGAACGAGGATTCCTCCCTGGCTGTTGGTGATGGGGAGAGCTTAAGAGCTTAAGTGCACCAAAGAGGCACTGCATCCAGGTCACAAAGAAAAACTAGACTGGTTTGACAGTGGTGGCTCACTTCTCTGGAAGCACAATGGACCCTTTCCCTTACTATTAGATTCACATTCTACACTCCTTCCTCGGTCTCTTCCCTCAGAGAATGAAGGGCTAGGTGCTTCCCCAGGAGGTAATGCCAAAGGGCTCATCTTCGATTCCTTTCAGCTTCCACTGAAAGGTCTGGTTTTTTAAGTCAATTAAAAGGCTATTAGGTGTGGAAAAATTAGGGCAAGACTATATTAATTTATAATGGCATATAAATATCAAAGAGAAATTATTTTTATCCACTTCATTAGGAGGAACAATGTATCACCAATTTATTGCCAACTCCTTTTCTAAAAAAAATAAAAGTCAAGTTCTGTGGTTCCTTTGAAGAGATGCTAGTCTGATTTCCCATGAGTTTTGGAAGGCATTTTAGACCTCTTCTGTAGCCACTGCTATCGCTGGCCTTGGGTT
>LOEQ01003289.1:191643-209900 GCA_001685075.1 Bramus lutescens | reverse complement strand
CCTATCCCCACCCATTGTGGTTCAGATTTTCTTGTAACCGTGTTTTCTCTCCACACAGGGGCATGCAGAGGGACAAAGCGCTGTACCTCACCTGAAAACCTCACCGCCTCTCTTTTCCACTGAGGAGTTCAGGGAAGTCTTTTCATCGCGGATTGCAGTTCTTCATTTTATTAGAAAATTCAAGTTGCTAAGCACTTAGGACCATGTGAGCTTGTGGGTCACCCACTCTGGAAGAAAATAGTCAATGCTTCGTTATTATTTTTTTAATCTTTTCTGGACATTGTTCCTCTTCCCTGCAGGAAGTATGGCCAGTTCTGATTTCTGTTGGGTTTGCTGTGAAGTGCTGCGCTCTAGTAAAACTGCCTTAGCAACGGTAGCCGTCTGGGGTAAAGGTCCTGGGTTTTCCATTGGTTTTCAGAATGGGTGTTTATATGGAACTTCTAAAGACTTTTTAAATGGCTTGATGTAGCAGTCATAGCAAGTTTGTAAATAGCATCTATGTTACACTCTCCTAGAGTATAAAATGTGAAGGTTTTTGTAGCTAAACTGTAATTTGAAACTGGCTCACCCCAGTTGGTTTATTTCACAGAGGGGTTAAATTGGCAAACATTCATATTTTTACTTCATTTTTAAAAAAACAACTGACTAATAGTTCTATATTTTCAAAATACTTGAAAAATATTCCCAAATGATTTTAATTTAAAAACAAATTGGCTTTGTCTTCTGATCAGACACAAAGAACCTAGTGTGGAGGGAAACGCAAACACATTTATTTTGTATTCCAGAAAAAAAAAATCCTTTTTGTATCACTTTTGTGTAATGGTTAGTAAATGTCATCTATCTAAGTCCTTTGATGTATAAAGCTGCCAAATGCTCGCCCGGTATCTTTGCTGCAGAACCAGGTTAGGAAGCACTAAATGATCATCTTTATGGCTCTGTATTATTGTTTCCTCATACTGTGTCTGTATTTAATCTTTTTTATGGAACTTGTTGCGCCTATTTATGAAATAATAAATATAGGTGTTTGTAAGTAAATTTGTTAGAATTTGAAAGAGGTTTCATTGATGTTTTAATTTTTGCTGGCAAAAAAGAAAAATCCATGCTTGGTGTGAATACGCCAGGCTTGGTGTGACTACACCAGGCTTGATGTGAATACTTATTTAGTTTTTACAGTGACATGAATAAAACCAAATCTGCTTTTCATTTAGTAGCAAATTAGAGCAACGAACCCATATTTCTGCATATCTTTTGTTGAAATAAATGAAAAACAATTCTGCTTAGCAACCTTCTCTCCTTGCACAATACAACAGAAAAATGGCCCAGAAGTCTCACACACTCCAAGCCTAAGCCAACATACACCAGCGAACCCTCTTTCTAAAAAAGAGCTGGTTCTCACTTCTCAATCCCAAAACTTGTGCTCCCCATTTAAAAACCAAATTCAAGTTCAGTCACCAAAAATTCCTCAAGTCTCATGCTCCTCACGGCATCCAGGAAGCATTTAAGAATTGACCAAGGGTTCAGGAAGAGATCAAAAGAAGGTACAGTGTCTAGAATCAACCTAGAAATGTAAGGTGAGCTACCAGACAGCCAAAGAAATAAGAAAAGCAGACAAAAGTGGAAGCTGTTGCTAGAAGTTAAGTCTCTCTCTCTCTCTCTCTCTCTCTCTCTCTCTCTCTCTCTCTCTCCTCCCTTCTTCCCTTTTCACACACCCTGGGGCCCTACTGAGATTCGCTAAGAGGGGTTAGCATAGCTTTTCCAGCCAAAGGGGGAAATTGGGATTGCACACATAAATTAATCTGGTTGGAAATCAAGAGAGAGCTGTTGTGTGGTGTGTATGAAATAACTACAGCAATTTAAATACTAATATATTATGTAATCTGGTCAGAATTAAAAAGACAAAAGGCGTGCTTGCTTTGGAATGGTTTTCAGGCATTGTACAACATTGAATCACTCAGCATGTAATAACTAATAAATAATGCAGATCCAATGTTATTATTAAAATGACTGGGGCTGAGAGCTCGAGTTTTCCTGTCTTGATATTGTCTATCTAAGAACTCACGTGACTAAGATCACAGTTTATTGCTTGGCTGTTTAGTATTTTAGAAATATTCCGGCACTACTACTTAACTAATGTCTTCTATTTGTTACATTATGAAACAGGAGAGCTTTCTCCTGCACTAGGTGTAAACTGAGAAAGTGAGGTCACCAGCTCAGTCAAGAGGTTCATCCAGGACATTGTCTGCAGCTTTTCCCAGCAGGCACATGATCAGGACAAAAGGAACAAATATGCCAAATACGAAAATAGATTATCAATAAAACACATAGCTGTATTCTACTTGGCGATGCCTCAGATTCTAAAGGATGTGCCTAGTCAAATGAGGAATCTTATGTAAATTTCAGGCCAGAAATAACTGAGCACAATAGTCATTAATAATTGTAATAGCTTCAGAAGTTCTTTCTCAAAACTCCAAGAGTGTCTCTCACCAGTCAAAGAAATCCACCATTTTGAGTTCTGCCATTTTCAGACAAAGACAACTTAGACTCAACTAACGTGTTACCGAGAGATGCATTGATTCCTGGGTGGAGAGCAAAGACATTCTAAGATTCAACAATGGTACTGAACATACCATATGTTCACTAGCATATCCCAAATCAGAATTCTTGCTAAGCAGAGAAAGAAAACCGTGTGCCCAGTGAGTGCCATGGGAGGACTGGGCTGAATCTTTAACAAAAGGAAAGAATGATGCTCTAAAACCCCTGGAAGAGAGTGAGCTGTCAACAACAGGAAATGGGAAATGATTCCAATAATGGCTTGTGGGGATCCAATTAGGGAACACAGCTAAAGATGATGTTGTCTTGAGGATAATCTTTATCCACCTTCTTCTACATGGACCCGTAAGCTATGCACAGAACACCAGGATTAACAAAAGCAGTGCTTGCTGCTGTCCTAGCAAAGATTCACTGCGAATAAAGTTTTTAAACAAAAGGCAAAGCTTCGAATGAGAGCCACCATCTATCTCCGTCTTCCATTCCAAAGAGTTGCCCCACCCCATGCAAAGCGTGACATGGACAGTTTTCAGCGTTTTCAAATGTGTGAGAAGCCGTTTCAAACGGTCCACCTGAAGACAGAGGTAAGAACTAGAGGCAACGACGCTTTCAGCTGTAGCTTTAAATATAATTAATAAGGCAGCTTGAAGTACTTTACAAAGCACTAAGTGAAAAACACTTGAAAAGTAACTGATAGGTTGCTTACACATTACCCCACTTAGAATCCATGTTAGAAAGCTATGACCCATGAACAAATATAATAAACTGGCAGATTCAGTGTATCAGTGCTGCTATAGGGAACTTGTATTTAGAAATTCAGAATAAACAACTTGTCTGCTGAAACACGAAAACTTGTTACACGTAGCTGTTCTCATAACACTGTCTGTAGAACTGGCCTACAGTAAGTATTCTACTGTTAATTCTCACTTGAACGTGGGGGATGGAAAGACAGCAAACTCCCTAACTCTGATGCTCATGGCTGGACACTGAAACAGTGGCAAAACAAAAGCCAAGAGTGAAAATAGTTTAGCCTCTAAGTATGTAAATCAGTCACAGTCAAACAACTCCCCACCCCCTGCCTTCCTTGAAATTAAGTGGTTTCATATCTCTTACTGGGATACAATAGCACACAGCACTACATAGTAAATAATGTTAAAAACAAGCAAGAAAACAGCTAGGCAGCGGTGGCACATGCCTTTAATCCCAGCACTCAGGAGGCAGAGGCAGTCGGATCTCTGTAAGTTCGAGGCCAGCCTGGTCTACAAGAGCGAGTTCCAGGACAGGCTCCAAAGCTGTACAGAGAAAGAAAAAGCAAGCAAGAAAACACCATAAATTAACCTCAACATAAATTGTATGATGCTTCCTTTTAAATACAGAAACAAATATTTGCTTAAAAGGAAGCATTATTAAGGGGAAAAGATGAAAATACTTCAGCAAGAAACCCAAGACTACAATAATTTGAACACCTGGGGCATGGTGGCCCGCACCTTTAATCCTAGCAGGCTGAGGTAGGACCTACAGGAGTTCAAAGTCAGTCCAGTCTACATAGTGAGTTCCAGGCCAGCCATGACTACAGAATAAAACTTCCCAAAAGAAAGAGAGAGGGAGAGGAAGGGAGGGAGAGAGAGAAAAAGAGAGAGAAGTCTAGTCATAACAAGCAAGAGATATACACCCTGGACACACCAAGAAAATGCAAGAGAGGGAAAGGTGCTAGACTTGTGGAGGTGGTGCCAAGAGCAAGACAGAAATCTCAGGAAACAAATGCATGGATGCTAAATTCAAACGCTGATGAAAGACAAGGAGACTGTGGGAAGACTCCCTACATAAAGGATTCCTTTTCTGCATCCTCCCTAAATGACACAAGAGGAGGGAGAAACGATGCTATCAGTCGAATACAGTGTTCATGCTTTCACCTGGCACCATTCTGCTGTGGGAAGACCTTTCCCAACAAACATATCTCCAGGTACTTAGGGAAGTGGAATTGGGAAGGGGGCTGTGACCCCAGGGGCAGAAAAGCCTTCAGGACTGAGAGAGAGCCAGGGACATCTGACATTGGCTGGTAGATACTTAGCCAAACCTGTGCATCCAGCGTCAGAGTCCATGTAAAAGGAAGTTGGGGTCCTTGTTCCCGGGTGAACACCCAGGAGCAATGACGGTTGCATTTCAGCATCATCAGCGCCTGGGCTGATGACGGAAGCCCTCCTGCATGGCTGCTTCTCATTTATCATCGGCTTACTACTGGAAAGTGAAATTTCACTCACACTGACGTGAGGCCAGAAGTAGGCGGTGGGTGGGGGAAAGTGACCAGACAATAAAATAGAAAGACAACTCAGCAGGGAAAATAAGAATACTGTTCTCCACATTCTATGAACAAAACTAGAGTATTTTTAAAGTCTTCCGTGTCCCTGTTTGACAATCGTGTGTTTACAATAAGCCCAAACCTAATTGTGATGGGCTGTCAGGGAAAAGATTAATTTGGCAAAGATTAGTATTGACTTGCTGTTTATTAAGGCTTTTAAACAGCTGGATATGGCAGCATTCCTGTAAGTGGCTGTCATCACGGAACAGCAGCCTCACACCCTGGTGCTCGCCAGCTGTTACTGCACAATCTTCCAGCGCTAGGAACGTCTTTCTCCGGGCCAAATGGCAAGAGTGAGGCCTTCCCTCCTCCTGTCCCTATTTTTTTTCGGGGGCAGGGTGGGGATGGGGAGCTGCTCAGAGCTGAAATGTCAGCACAGGCCTGATGGTTTAGCTGATAAAGGGGGCCGGAAACCAGTGGTTGGTTTGGGTGCTGGGTGAACACCGCTCCTCCATATATAGTGTTGTGCTGTTAGTCACCTCACAAAGACAAGAAAACTCAGCCTGCAACTATTGTTGGCAAAAGGTTTTAAAGATAGAGGTGTGCTATCAAAGGTTCGGAACCATTAGAATTCCAAAAATCACCAACTTCTTTCCCCCAGCTTGGGATATCCTGCGTCACTTGAAAGAGACCAGCCAAGGGGAAGCAGAGAGAAAGGTGGATAGCGTCCATCAGTCTACAGCACAGGCATTGGGAGGGGGTGCCCTCTGGGACTTCCATAAAGGACAAACCCCTTGGCAAAACACATCCCTTGCTCCGAGTCAGTGGAAAACTACAGACTGAGACCACTTCACTTGATGTCTAGAAAATAAAAGACAGATTGAGAAGTGTTTGGGCCAAGACCCAAGGTCTTTCACAAGACGTGGAAAGAACAACATTGCAATGTTCTAAACACCAGACTACAAAGCTTCAACACAGTGGTGGAAGCCATATCAGCCTTCCCGGTATGCCTGGGATGAGACTTCGTCTCTACTTCTCTGTGTCTCATTGGGCTTTGATGAGCTATCAGAGCAGACTCACGAGGACATGGTGGTCCCTAATATTCCTCAGTTGGCATTTCTCAGTGCACTAAGGCACAAGGAGGAACCGCGCTAAGAGCTGGCCTTTCTAAAAGGACTTTAAAACAGATGCTGAAACTTCACTGAATCCCATGTAACTGTATTTTGAAGCCAGCTATTGGTGCAGTCAGATCCTCGATGCCTAAATGAAGATGAAATCTAGATGGAACCTAAAGTATGTCCAAATGAGCCATACTGCTCAGTCCCCAAAGTGTGCTCCAGTGCCTCCCCAGACCTTTCTGTGCACCATGATGAGAGCAGATGAGAGAACCATGGTACTGGACACAAAAGGTACCAGGCAGGCACATCAGCCAGGGTGAGCCTGCCTGCAGCCAAAGCTCAACCTAGGAAGTTACTTAATAATCAGCCTATGGAAGGACAGTGGGAGTTAGGTGCTAACATAACTCTGGATGTGTGCATACCTGTGTCCTCTTCCTAAGGTAAGAGCCATCTCCAGGGGGCTGTATCCCTCTGAGAAATCTGGCCACAGGTTGGGCTAGGCAGATTGCACCCACTTACTTGGTCCAAGGCTTCTTCAAACCTCATAGCAAAGCAACAGCTGATTGTTTCAACCACTTTCAGTAGGAGCTACTGGACCTATTGCTGCTTTACCAGAAACCTAACTTTCTTGACCTAATGTGCATGTAGAAACTGCCCCAGGTTGGTTGGAGCCTGCACTTTCATCCTGTTCCATTTATCTGACGTTATAAAATAACTGTTTATTATGCTACTTCCTCAGCCTAAGGGAAAGCCTCAGAATTCACTACTACATACCACTTCTAGGCTATGTTTTGGGGGTTTTGTTTTTGTTTTTTGTTTATTTATTTATTTATTTATTTGCTTTTTTAGAGCAAGGGAGCATATAGAAACCCAACTCTGAGCAGGAGTTTTATATAAAAAGAAAGAAAAGTATCTCTAACCTGAAGTTGAGTTCCAGGTAACATTTAAAACTGTGTGCCTACAAAGCCATTCTCGTTGTTGAGTGGAGTTTCAAGAGCGTGCATGTGAAAGGTGGTATGTGAATGTGTGTCAGATGATGTGTGAATGTGTCTGTGAGATTTCGTATGTGTGTGTGAGAGAGAGATTTTGTATGAGTGTGTCTGTGTGTGTATGTGAGCATGAGTGTGTGTGTGCTTGTGCGTGTGTGTGTGTGAGCATGTGTGTGAGCATGTGTGTGTATGAGCACATGTGTGTGAGTGTGGAGGCCAGAGGTACAGTCAACTTTATGTTTCTTTTAGGCAAATCGTTTGCTGGCCTAGAACTGCCAAGCAAGGTAGGCCACCTGGCTAGCTGGCCAGTGAGCCCAGCCTTCTCCTTTTCTTCACACCCTGTCCTGGGACTTTATGCCACCATCAAGACTTTGTTGTTTGTTTTGTTTTTCACTTTGGTTCTGGGGACCCAAAACTGAGATCCTTTGGCTTGCAAGGCAAGTACTGCATGGACTGCACGCAGCCAGGTGGGGCCATTTCCTTCATAACAGGGTTTTAGCAAACCAAAATAAAGGAGGTGACAATCCTTTCAACTCCGATTCTTTCCAAAGATTCCTTGACTGGTTGTTTCCCACCCTGGTTTCTCTGACTGCCTTTTCTTCCTCTCCCCTTCCTTACCCTCTCTCACTCTGTCTCTCCCCACCTCTCCCCTCCTTCTTTCATGTCCTTTCATTTCCTGTTTTTCTATTTTCCTTGTAGGAGACAGAATCTGCAACTTTCCATAGAGTTTCAGTTTCCTGACAGGATTCTGGTTTTGCTTTCTGTGAACATTTTTTATTCACCTTCAGGGTATTCACAGTGGGAGGAGCCAGACTGCCTGCAGCCTGCTCCTGCTGGCCCCCAGCTTCCCTTTCCTGATCACTTTGTTAATTCCCAGATAAACGGAGAACAAGCAGTTTTCTCTCCTCCCCCTTGCCCATAATGCAGTGCGATCAGAGTCTCCAAGGACTTTTCTATATGACTTCCCATTTCACACCATAGATGGTTTAGATAAAAACTATTAGTCTCATTTATTCAAACAGTTTCATCGCACCAAAATGAGCCTATTTATAGCATTTTGCCTGAAGGACTGTTTTCATTTTTTTTCCTCTTTTTGTGGATGTAAAGAAATCCGCTGTGTCTCTGGCTTTAATCATCACTCCTCCTGCCCAACCAGCTCTTGGACGGCAGTGGATCTGATGAGTACTCGCAAAGGGATTTACTTTTTAAATAGCACTAGAATTACTGGACAGATTTGATTTATACATATTTTCCTGGAAGTCTACATTTCTCCATGATGCTAGTTTTGATCACTTCAATTTCAGTGAAGCTCTACACAGATTCTGTCAAACATGGTTCTTTATCTTACTTTGCTTCAATGTCATTCCTTGAAGAACATTTCCATTTGGCCAACATACCATCCGGGAGAGAGAATAGTAAATAGCCCTTCAAAGAATGTATGTTTAAAGAGAGAAAGCCAAGACAAGCAGCTCAAATCTTTACCACTTTGGGATGTATGGAGAGCTATAAACCTTGGCCTAAGCTCTTGTGTTAGCACAAAAAGAAAAAAAATTCTGATAAGTTACTTAAATTATAAAATATTTCATTGAACTATACAATAATGGAGTCCAGTCACTTACATAGCAAGAACTATAGGGTACCATGAAACCAGACTAATTTCTCAAAACTTAGGGGATGACTAATCCAACTTGACTTGCAACTCACAGGCCATCTTCCCAGCCTCCCTTTGGAGGAATTTCTGGCCTCATTGTCCTAAGAGTTGTTTCTATTTACCTGTGCACTCTGTGCTAAAGAAAAAGAGGCACACTTCTGGTCATTGAGTCATCAGTAGTCCAGACAATTCCCATTTTCTCAGTCATTTTGGGAAGGTGTGAGGGAATTGAGACAAGATCTTAATAAAAATCACCTGCTCCAGGCTGGCCTCAAATTTGCAATCCTCCTGCCTCAGCCTCCTGGCTGCTGAACTTGCAAGCATGTAGCATTATATCTAAATCCCTCCAAAAACCTAAAGACGCTGGGGACTGAATGTCATTATCTAAGACAGACCTAAAGCATAGCAGCATCTGAGCCCAGTGTTGCTGACCACTAGTTTTAAAATTAGCTCTTCAATGAGTTCCTTAAATCCCTCCATCTGTAAACATAATCACACACCCTCACTGTAATGGACATGAGATTATATATAGCTGCTATATATATAATTATAAACGATATGCCTGCACACATGACTCTGAAAGTGCTATAGAGGAATCACACACTAAAATTTCATTTCCCAAACTTTCAGAGATTCTCAGGCTCCATTTTCTGCTAACATGATACATCTAGCCCAGAAAGATGCTCACTTGCCTACAATTGTCATCACTGCTGCCAGGGCATTTTTATGGAGGAGTCCACAGAGAGCTAAACAAGGGGAGGTCAAGCTAAATGTGCCATCAACTTTGAAGATTCAGAGACTCTCTGATGCACAAAATTAGTACCAACATGAGGAATTACATCCTTACAGTGGAGAGATTCTCCACTATTGTTTTGCTAGATTATCTGTTAAAAGACTTCCACTGTCTGTCTTACATAACAGGTGAGAACTGAAGGGTACTCAACAACCCGTTTTTGTCATTGTCACCATGCAGATGGCATCCCTTTCACCCTTGCTGCCTCCTAAAGAGTCTAGGAAGGAAGGCAACAGGAGAACAGAGAGGGCAAATGAAAAATAACACTGCCTGTCAGGAAACCACAATTTCTAGAAATCTCCAACAGACGTGCCCTTGTATCTTAAGTGTCTCACGGTCATCACTCACTGCTCATTGCTCTACTGGCAAAGTGGAGAGAAATATATCCAATAAAATTGGCAGCCTCCACCATGCCGACCTCTGGGTACCCCTACTGACTCTGTTCTCTCCAAATATCTGTGACCATTCCTATTTACCAGCTCTTTTCATCTTCCTTTAGTCCCTAGCTCTCACCAACACTGAAACCCTCCTGCAAGCTTTCTGTCTTACTTTTTCTAAATACTCCGTCACAATTCAATTGGCCATAAATGGACAACTCTATGCCTCATGAAGATCTGCCTAAAATAAGCTTATACCCTTTCAGGCAAGGTGCTGTTCTCTTCCAAAGCCCTATCCTTGAATGAAGGCTCCATGGCATCCCTTACTTCTGAGCATGGATTCTCCTTATTCCCATGTATCCCAGAGGTCAGATGCCATATAACTGCTGAATGCTGGTCAGTTTTTAAACTCCCCAAAGCACTGTCTGTCCATTCTTACCCAAGACTATTGCATGCCATCCTCTGGACCCTTACTACAGTAGCACATGGCTCCTCACTTCTGCTTACAGACAGCTTAGGGTGTCTTTTTTTGGTTGGTTGGTTGGTTTCTCGAGACAGAGTTTCTCTGTGTAACCCTGAATGTCCTAGAACTATCTTTGTAGACAAAGCTGACCTTCAGCTCACAGATATCCTCCTGCCTCTGCCTCCCTAGTGCTGGGGTTAAAGGTGAGGGCCACCACCACCCAACTTTTTGGTTTCTTCTTAATACAAGGAGTCATTGTTCAAATTTCCATGGCTTTTCCCTTGTGTATAGGAGGCCTGTATGTACAACGACACAAAATCTGGTAACAATCCAAGTCACTAGCTTCTGTTCTTCAACTGCACATCCCCAAATTCTAGAACTTGATGATTAAACTACTTGTCGGTCCTGAATGCACAGGACTCTAAGGTACAGCACCTTTTAGTCATTCCCCGTGTCCCTCCTTTCTGAATTCCCTTCTCTTATTGAATGACACACTCCCCTTTTAACATCTCTACAACACTGTTGCTCTTTTGGAGAAAAGAAAATTGAATAGAAATATTTGCTTTCGGGCTGTTTCCTCACGTAATTCCAAAGCAGCTTTTCTAGTCCAACATAGATAAGTCCAGTACCAGGTAAACAAGTATGCAATGAATGCTCGCTACATTTTATTCTTCCAGGCTTCTTGTCAGCAAAAGACACGGAGTCCTTTTGAAAACAGAATGGAGGAAGAAAATGCTTTGTACATTCGCAGTTATGGGAGTAAGCAAGCCCTGTTAAAAAAAAAAGTGTGGTTTGGTTTTCCTCTGCTTTTTGTCTGCAGTCACAGTGGATCTGAATTTGCTAAGATAAACCAGGAACTAAGACACGGAGTGAGAAAGAGCTAAACTATTTGACCAGGAGAGAATAATAATAACTGGTGATAATTCTAAGTGGAAGGAGATATTTCAGACCAGAGGGAGTAATGAAGAAGAGGGTTGAAGAAGGAAGGGCTAATCGCAGTAGCCAGCAGTGTGAGTGGATGCCTGGCTCTGGGGGAGACATAGCACTCAGTGTCACTTTCACATATATTCTTTAAGGATGCAGTGGCATGTGTCCTTGGAGAAATGAAAAAGAATGCTCATTAAAACATTGCATGTGATTGCTAAGACCAGGAACAATCTAAATTTTTATTACTAGGAAAGTGGGCAAAACAAAGAATTTCCATAAAATTCATTATAGCCCATTATACATGTCTTAGACACTGAGCATGGTAATACATACTTCTAATCTAAGCCCCCAGGAGGCCATCACAGGAGGATTACAGGTTTGAAGCCAGCCTGAGCACTATAACAAGATCCTATTTCATATAACAACAACAACCAAAGGGAGGGAACAAAGGCTGGGAAATAATCCAGCACTCTATGTGTTGATGCTGAATTTAAAAAGACACTTAATAATGCCACATACACAATATCAGTTATGTAAAGTTGGAACTGTGTACATCAAAACATATATGAGGATGATGAGGGGATTTCTGAGAGCAACTTTCTCTCAGAAGGCAAGGAAGAGTCGGAGAACTCTGTATAGGAACATTTGCTGTCTCTATGAGATTTTATTTCTTTGTTAAAAATGTACCCAGGGCTAAGGAGATGATGGCTCTGTGGGAAAAGGACTTGCTGTGTAAGCATGAGGACCTGAGTTAGCATCCCCAGAAAGAAAAAAAAAGCAAGATGCAGACGCACACACCTCTAAACCCTGCACTGGGGAAAGAGGCAGAGAGGCTGATCCCACCACAGGCTCACTGCCAGTCACCCTAGCTAAAACAGGGCACTGCATGCTCAGTGAGAAGCTGCCTCAAAAAACAAGGCGGAGAGCCGTAGAGAAGGACATGCGATGGTGGTCTCTGACCCCTATATTCATATGCGCGTGGGCAAGTGTACCTGCACACACACACACACACACACACACACACACATAATGTGTATTCAAAATGCAGTTAAGATTCTCTAAGATAGATGGAGGGTACATTGAGCTTCATTTTAATACCATGTATTGTTGTCTATATATTTTAAATATTCCAACACTTGAAATTTTTTTATTTTTGAGCCAATATGCCAGACAACCAGGGACATTTAAGTCCAAGAACATTACACTCAACTATTTTCATTTTTAGTTTAACACCTCTCTCCCAGTCCTTACCCTAACTACCACTCTATTGTGGTTTCATAAAAAAATTGTGTCCACAAGAATTTATATGTATAATTTTTGAAGATAACATAGACAAAACAATTAAGATTGCCTGTGTTGCAGACATATTCTAATTCTATTACTGTGACTCATGATAGAGATTTCCAAAATCAGTAAGCAAACATCTAATTATGACTTGGATAATGAAGGCTTCCTTCTTTTTCCCTTTGTTCCCTCTGTGTTAATGTGACATTTCCCCTTGTATAATGTGACTGAACCGGAGAAGAATGATGGGGAAATTTCCAGATGGCTAATTTCATACCTGAAGAAAGATTGTGTTCTAACCCCACCAGAACGTGTTACATGTGTGTGTCACAACATTATGGCTGATAGAAAGGCTTTTCCCAGTAACCAGGCAGGAGGATGCTAACTAGATGCAAAGGATTAATCAAAAAAAAATTCCTGGGGGCACTGGAAATACGGTTCAGTGGTTAAGGGCACTGGTTGTGATCAATTCTATCTATAATTCACAACTGTCTAAAACTCCAGTTTTAGGGGCTCAGACACTCTCCTCTGCTGCTGTGTGAGCAACAGATTCAAATGTAGTTCACAGACATCCATGCAGGCAAACCACCCATACTCATGAAATAAAAATAAATCTTAAGAAAAAATGTAAGGTGGGAAGGCCTCAAACAACTTGATTAGAAATTTCACATAATGGTTACCTATATATATATGTGTGTATATATATATATATTCTCTCTAAGCTGGCAGCTGACTGTTTCTAAGCTGGGCATACTTGGGTATAGATAATTAAAAGCAGTAAAAGAAATCTTAACAGGTAACAAAAATATAAAAGCAAACCTTGGTCGCCATTGGTAACACTTGAATGTGTCTTGGCTTTAACATCCTTGTATTGGTTGGATCTCTAAAGAGGGGGGATCTTGAGAGAGACCTTAAGTCATTGGGGTGTGACATTGGAAAACATTTAGCAGTTCTGAGACCCTACAATTTGCAACTCGCTCCCTAAAACTGTTCTGACTCCTTACCTAGTGCTGTGGGTTGCTTCTTGTCCCACAGGGTCCTTCCATGGGACGCAAGGCCTTCACAAGAGCTGGTGACATTCTCTTGAGTCTTTAAACTAAATAAGCCCATTTTATTTAATATAAATACCAGCCTTAGGTATTTGATATAATAATTAACAGCTAACACACTAATCTGGGGTAACTACAGACACATCCATTCCATTCCTGAGTCTTTCCAAGGTTGGAGCCAGGGAGCCAAGTGGGAAGAGAATGGTATAGAAACAAAGGAGCAGTCCTTGGTTGTCTGCTCATCTTAAGACGTTTGTTTGTGGTGATGTGCTTGAGTTACATACCGTTTTGTTTTGAAACAGGGCCTCACAGGTCCCAGGCTGGCCCCGAACTTGGAAAGTCATCCAAAATAACCCCAAACTTCTGATCTTCCTTCTTCTACATCCCAAGTGCTAGGCTTACATCTACACCACTACCCATGTTCGTACAGTGCTGGGCATCAAACCCAGAGTTTTGAGGTGCTAGGCAAGCACTTTACCAACTGATCTGCAAAAAGGTCTCATGGTTAGGTCACACTAAATTTATTCCACAATCCCTTTGGATACAAAGAGGAGAAGAAATCCTGACCATGCCTCTAAAGACAGAAATCCCAAAAACTGAGGTGGAGGCTTCACTATCTTTGCTTCGTCCAGTCCTGGAAGATGAAACATCTCCCTGTGACCCTTCTGAATGGGTACCAGGTTTAACCTGAAACTTGAAGTTTCTCCTAAATGTCCCAGGGAAGTAATTCAGGAGAAGAATAGCAACAGTTCATTGATTCTTGCTTTGTTTGTAATTTTTCTTTGCCTTTTCCAAGGCTTTTACTCCTTCACTGAGACATCTTTTTAACTGACAATTCTATCCCCTGCTGCTGTATAAGAGAATGCTACTGGAAGGCTCCAATTTCTGCTCAGTGCTGAACGGCAGCCAGGCCTGTGCAGGCTGGCTATGCTTTTCGGGGTGGGGGGGCTTGCTGGCTCTGCCTGTGCTTTAGATTTATGTGTTAGTTTTTCTCTGGGAATGCTGTCATTTTCTAATTCACATGTGGGTTTTAATAAAAAGTGAAAGCTCAAAAGAGACTCGCTCTCGCACAATGCAAATGTGAGGGTTTTCCCAGCCTTATTTCTTTCTCCTCCCCTCTTCTCTCCAGCTTCCTCTCCCCTCTCTCCTTCTCTCTTCTTCCTCTTCCTCCCTCTTTTCAAGCCACCCTCTAATTACCAGTGCTTATACCTACAGCCAAAGGTGACTTTCAGCCTTAATCAGAGAAACCTGTCTTTGTATTGAACACAGGTAAACACAGAGACCATGGCCGCACAAGACCCAGAAAATAAAGGACAGTTGTGAGCTCAGCCCTAGACATGACATTTGCATCACTCCCTTAAGGCTCAGCAAACACAGTGGAAGAGGAGGCAGAAAGACTGTAAAGGCTGAGATAGGGCGAAGGGTTGCAAAATGCCTTCCAACTAAGCATGACATTGCCATGGCAACCAAAAGCTACAGCAGCTGTGCCTACTGGCACCTGTCCCATGCAAGCAGGAACCTCCTAATGGTCAGCTATGGATGAAGAAAAGGCTCACAGGGACCTACAACTTTCTGATGATCTATCGGCAACTGTGGTGGTTTGAAAGAAAATGGCTGCCAAAGAGAGTGGCACTACTAAAATGGTGTGGCCTTGTTAGGGGAAGTGTGCCACTGTGGAGGCAGGCTTTGGAGTCCTTTATATGCTCAAGTCATGCCCAGTGAGGCAGACCACTTCCTGTTGCCTGTGAGTCAGGATGTGAGAACTCTCGCCTCCTTCTCTAGTGCCATGTCTGCCTGCATTTTGCCTTTCTTCCCTCCATGATGGTAATGGACTAAACCACTGAACTGTGTGTCACCACAATCAAATGCTTCCCTTTATAAGAGCTGTGGTGGTCGTGGTGTCTCTTCATGGCAGTAGTAACCCCAACTAAGACAGCAACTAACAGTTTCTAGGAGAGGCACTATATTCACTGGTAAACCCCCAGGCTTGATGTAACCAATCAATTAACATTCCCAATTCTATGTCACAAGGTGGTTTTTCTCTGTAGTACACTAAAACAACAACAACAAAAACAACAACAACAAAAGCCAGAAAATATGGGAAATATATTTGTAAAGAAGAGAAACTGGCAGGATTAGAAGGGAAATAAGAGAGGGTAAAGGAGACTACCCAAAATATGTTATATACATATATGTAATTATCAAAGAACAAAATTTATTCAAAGAAGTCTGAGCTCAAAAGCAGGTTACCTATAATGTAAAATAAAAGTCCCCTGTGAAGAAGAGGGTACTACCAACATGCTGAAGAAAACAGAAGTAAGACCATCCTGAAGAACCCAGATATATGCACACCCTACCTCTGAAGCACACAGTCCATTCATGACTGACTTCAACTCATAGGGCTTCTATTTCTTCATCCCAAAATCAAAACAGAAACACTCTAATGCATCAGAGATTGAGAGAAAGCCCGTGGAAGATAAGGAAGTATGCTGTAGGAGAGGCAAGGTCTTGAACATGAACATAGGTCCCCCCAACAGCAGGAACTCACCCACCATAGTAAAGCTTTCTGGCTCCAATTTTGCCACACAGAGGACCGCAATGCCCTAGAACTTGGTGGTTCTATGTATCAAGACCCCTGAGCAAAGACATTTCCAAAAGGACTGTGTTTTTCCTGATCTAAGAACTCAGTTCACTTTCCAAACCCCGGAGAGGTCATGCACTGCTGAGGGAACACGCTTTCTGGGTTATCCTGTCACTGCAGACAGTCAGGGAGCCAGGGCTGCACACTCTGTCCTAGACACCCATATCTGGCAGATGATTCTTGACTCAGACACTTAAATCTAATCCAAAAGCACCTAGTAATGGTTGGTTTTGATTGTGAAAATGTAAACCAAGTCTAGAGTCACCTAGGAAGGGGGTCTCATGAAGGATTTTATAAATTAGATTTTCTTGTGGGCCTGCCTGTAGGGGATTATCTTGATCATGTCCCTTAAGATGGAAAGACTTGCCCACTATGAGTGGCACCATTCCCTGTACAAAAAATTTGGGCTTGCACAAGAATGAAGCTAAGCACTACTATGTGTGCATGAATTCAGCATCTCAGGTCTTGACTATAGATGACATCAGTGGCTTCAATTTCCTGCTACCTTGGATTTTCTTCAGTGGCAGATTGTGACATGGAATTATAGACCAAATAAATTGTTTCTCCTTTATGTTGGTCCTCTCAGCATATTTTATCACAGCAATGGGGAAGGAAACTAAGACATATTTCTTCTCTCCAGCCTTTTGCATCCTCGGAACATCCTAAAAGACCCATAAATTCTGAGCATTCCAGAAGAATATGCCTAGATAGATACAGATCATATAGATATTTTAATACATAAAGTTATGTATGTCATGCATACAAGTACGCATACTCACATATACTTTACATAGGAGAATCCTAATTCCTAAATCAACCAGAAAAGTAGTTCAATAGGTATATCAGTCATTTTCACCACTATATGGAGCTATCTGAGATAGTTAACTTATTTGGAGGGTTGCTCATATTTCTAAAGTTTCTAGTTCATAATCAAGCAATTCCATTTGTCAAAGCCACTGAGAGGGCAGAACATAGGCAAGAGTGTGTGGCAGAGCAAAGATTCTCACATCTTACTATAGGTAAGAGGAATGCATAAGTTCTGGGGTTCCATGTGGCCTTTTAAGGAGACACCCCATAACATGAGTATCTCCCACGAAGCCCCAAATTCTAAATGTCCCACACCTTCCAATAGCATACTCAAAAAAAAAGCTGCCCCTAAACATAGCATACTCAAAAAGCTGCCTTCTCCAAGGTTGAGCCCATTCCTCAAGGGCTACACATATCCATCTTAGTCCCAGGACTCTTCAGCTTCAGCTGGAGGTGACCTTGTGGGCTTGTCCCATGTTCCTTTCCTCCTTCCTTCTCCTTCCTTGGAAATAATGCCCAGTGTGTTCTCTAATAATAATCTTACAAGCACGGGTCCATCCTAGAGTCTGTTTCCTGGGACATCCGACTAACGACAACTTGCTAATTCTCTCTTTAGCTTCTTGGAGAAAAAGAACAAGTGAGAATAATGATGTATGTGCTAAACACTCCCAAATATGAGAAAGGAAGGTTTCTCCCTAGCGTGAGCTAATGGTACTCTCAATGCCAACCTCCAGACATAATGACTTAGAAATGACAGAGCTACACTAGCCTGTGGGAACTGGCCTTTATCTTGCCAGTGAGAACAAGATCACTGAGTTGTTATTTTAAGAAATACTTTTCTTAAAACTTCCTATATATATAAATATATATCCATATTTTAAATTCATTAATTATCTTGGGAGGAGGGGAGGGATTCATTTGTTATCATCCACTTGCTCATTTTAAGAAACCTATTGAATTTTCAGTAGTTCCAAGGAATAAAGACCTTTTATGGAGGTATGGAAGGAACAAAAGAACCCCTAAGAGTTAGGGATATACTTCAGTTGGTTAAAAAAAAAAAACTTTCAATCAAAAGGACCAGAGTAAGCACTCTAGAATCTATCATAAAATAAATTAATTACATAAATAAATAAATAATAAAGCCTGGGACAGAGTAATCTCAGAGCTGAGGTGCAGAGACAGGTGGAAGGTGGATCTAAGGAGCTTCCTAGCCTACTTAACAAGTTCCAAGCAAGCAAGAAACCCTATCAAAAGAAAGAAAAAAGAAACAAAGAAAGAAAGAAAGAAAGAAAGAAAGAAAGAAAGAAAGAAA
>LOEQ01003289.1:126965-138301 GCA_001685075.1 Bramus lutescens | reverse complement strand
TCTGAGGTAAGGGGCGGGGCATGTGCGCGGGGTCCCTGCGTGGCGGCGGTTCCTTGTGCGGGGCTTGTTTAGGGCTGGTTCCAAGCGAGTGAAGAGATCCCCAGTATAATGAAGGAATATGCCAGGAAGCCGGGGCCCAGGGAGCTCTGACGGTGCACGATCATGAGTGAGAAGCTGGAGAACTGAGAGGCCTGGAACTGAGAGGAGCTGGGCACCGACAGACCAAGAGTCCGGAACTGGAGAGGAAAAGGGGCCCAGGTGATGGGGTGCCTCCGAGAGCGGCTCTGAAGGGCGCCGGGACAGATTGGGAAGAACGACTGGGTGGTGATGAGAACCACACTTAGGGAAAAAAAAAGTTTTTCCAAGTTAGAGAGTCGTTTTGAAAAATGACGAAAAGGAAGAAATGCACCCCCAATTCACATTTCTCCTGCTGCTTATTTATCTTAGTAAAATAGAGTGGGGCCGAGCGGTGGTGGCGCACACCTTTAGTACGCCTTTAGTCGCAGCACTCGGGAGGCAGAGGCAGGTGGATCTCTGTGAGTTTGAGGTCAGCCTGGTCTACAGACGCTCAAGGTCCTGTCCGAGGTTTCGATGTGTCTCTTTGGTTGTCTCGAAAAACCAAAAAGAAAAAAAAAGGTAAAATAGAGTGGGAATGGTGTTTTCTTAATGTTGTGAGAAGGTGAAATATATGTCTACATACATGATTGAGCCTACACACACAAAATAGACCATTGGAAGATAAAAGTATCGAGTGGAGCATTGAACACATAAATGGAGGGTCAGGAATCAAGAGTGGAATCTGAGCACGAGAGGCTGAAGCAGGAGAATTGTGAGTTAAAGGCAAACCCATTCTACATAGGAAGACTCTTGCCTACAAAAATAAATAAAGCTTAAGAAAAAAGACAACTGAAACAAAATGGAGAAGGTGGAGAAAGTCAAATGGAGGTCAGAGTAAGAGAGTTGGGTTACAGGCAAAAGAAAGAGGAAAAAATAGGTTGGGAAGATGGTTCAGTAAACTATGTAACCACTTGCTGGGCAAGAGTGAAGCCTTGAGTTGGAGGGTTGTGCTGCTCATGCCTGTAACCTTAGTACTGGTAGGAAAAAGAAGTAAGACGGACTGGGAAAGAGACTGACGTCTGTCTGACGGTGGAGAGCAAGAGAAACCCCAAAAGGGACATGAGCCTTGAAGGAGTCCAAAGAATCAAGAGATGGTTAGAGCCCAATTTATGAAGAAAATGGAAGATCTAAACCCTAAAGGGCCAGGTGTGCCAGTGCATACCTGTGATCCCGTCACTTTGGAGGCTGGGTTTTATTCCAATCTGGCCTAAAATGGCAAGTTTGTATCCAGAAGCCACACCCTTTTTGAAGTTAATGAATGAGAGTTAGGCATGATGGTGCTTATCTGCAGTCCCAGTACTTGGATGATGGAGACAGGATGAATTCAAAGTCATCCTTGCCTGTATACAGAGTTCAAGGTCAGCCTGGGCTACATGGACCCCTATGTCAAACAAAACCCAAATCGAATGAATGAGTGCTTGAAGAATAGACTCCTTGGTTGGCATTGCATGCTGACATTGGGCCTAGCATGTGTAGGTAGTTAGTTGCCTAAAAGGAATCCTCTCCTTTTCACTGTCTTTTTTTTTTTAATTATTTGTGTTTGTGTGGGAGAGAGATAGAGCTTTTTTATTTCATATGATTCCAAGACTCAAACTCAGGTTCCAGACTTGTTGGCAAATGCCTTTACCCACTGAGTCATCTCACTGGTCTGAGAAATCCTTTTAAGAAGGAAGAATGAGCCGGGCATGGTGGCCCATGCCTTTAACCCCAGCACTTGTGAGGCAGAGGCAGGCGGATCTCCGTGAGTTAGAGACCAACCTGGTCTACATAGCTAGTTCCAGGACAGCCAGGGCTGCTTACATCTCCAGGGTGAATTCCAGGGCAATTGCAGAGACAAACATAAAGCTTTACTATGATATTTTTTCAACTGAGAGAAAACAAGATCCCGACTTTAAACAAAATGGCATTTTGTGGGATGGTGGTATAACTCAGTAGTAGAGCATTTGCCTAGTATGTGTGAGGCTTTGGATTCCGTCTCAGCACTGCAGGGAAAGAAAAGGCATTTTCTTACCTAGGCAAGAAGTGGAGGGCTGACAGGAGCTAACCCTTGAACACTAATGTTACCAAGTATCTGCCTCTCCCTCTTACAGTGGCCATCCGTGTGTGCCCATTGTGTCTGTATGTAGGTTATTGTCTAAGGTACATGTCTGGGAAAGACTGATGCCCTGAGCTAGTCTGAATGGGTTCAGGTATAACCCAACTTGTCTAGGTAGAACAGATTTTAAAAGGAGAGGTTCTTTCTCTTAGCAACCAAGTGTAAATTCCAGAGCAGGGACCTGAAAGGGTGATGTGCCCATTCTGATCAATCACTGATTAAAGGGGGAGAAAGTACAATGGCTGGCCAGGCCTTTGTGATTTGTCCAACCCACCAGAGTCATGTGGATGTGATGGGGCTGTTCTGTGAAGGACGGTGAAAACGTACCAGATGAAAGATGTCATTGTGCCAGGCAGGCAAAACCAATCCCTAGCACCATAGACATGTACTTTCAATTTCAAATTCAGTTTCAATTTAAGAAATTTCAATTTCAAAGGGCTTCATTCAATGTTTGAAGCCCAGCGGACACCAGATGAAAAGCCTGTTCCCTATTTTCATTATTTCTGTTTTTCCTTCTTACAAGATTCTCTTATTGATTGACCATGTGACCTACTTGTACTGGCATTCGTAACTTCCCCTTCTTAGTCCAGTGCTTTAAGAATAGCAGGCTTTTAATTGATGTTCTTTTCTTTTTCTTGGTTTTTCAAGACAGGACTTCTATGTAACAGTTCTGGCTATCCTGGAACTAGCTCTGTAGATAGGGCTGGCGTCGGACTCATGAGATCCACCTGCCTCTGCCTCCCGAGTGCTGGGATTAAAGGTGCGCCCTACCACTGCCCGGCATTTAATTGATGTTCTAAAAGTGAATGGATGTCTTCTTTTTTCTTCACTAAGCATCTAGAACCTGGAAGTCCAAGATGAACCCTTCCCCCCTTCAGAGGTCATTGCAGAAGTCATGAGGTGCCTTGTGTGTCCCCAGCTCCTCCAGGCCCCTGGCTACCCACCCTGCCATCCACAGTGTTCCCGTACAAGGAAAAGGGAGTTTACTTTTTAAGGAGAAGCAGTTTCTGCTTGCTGGAGATGGGGTGTAGGTGAGACTACTTGGTCTAAGTGAGCAGAACAGAGACTACTTGTGACAGCACTGTGATAGGGACCATGCCTCCTCCCAGGACAAGAGAGGAGAGGGATTGCCGGGACCGCCACCATCATCGACCTCCCAGGGAAGAAGAAGCCCTGGAGAAATGGGACTGGAACTGTCCTGAGACTCGCTGCCTCTTGGAAGACATATTCTTCTGTGGTGAGGATTACATCCGTCGTGGTTCTGAGGAATGCCAGAAGTTCTGGGCTTTCTTTGAACGGCTGCAGAGATTCCAGCACCTCAAGGCCTCCAGGAAGGAGGAGAAGGACCCTGGCCATCCCACACATGGCATCCCTGCTCTTGCTGACCTACCTCGCACTTACGACCCACGCTACCGCATCAACCTCTCCATCCTTGGCCCAGACACTCGGTGTTGTCAGGGGCTGGGCAGGTTGCTGCCCCCCGAGAGAGTGTCTGAGTTCCGTCGGGCACTGCTTCACTACCTGGACTTTTTGCAGAAGCAGGCTTTTGGGCGGCTCGCCAAACTGCAGCGTGAGCGGGCAGCACTTCCCATTGCCCAGTATGGGAACCGCATCCTGCAGACACTCAAGGAAAATCAGGTGGTGGTGGTGGCTGGTGACACGGGCTGTGGCAAATCTACTCAGGTCCCCCAGTACTTATTAGCTGCTGGCTTCAGCCATGTGGCATGCACTCAGCCTCGGAGAATTGCCTGCATCTCACTGGCCAAGCGGGTTGGCTTCGAGAGCCTCAGTCAGTATGGCTCCCAGGTGAGCAACACAGCAGGGTCCCAGGTTTTCCCTTGAGACACCGGGGAATGATTTGATAGTCCTCATGGCAATGTACATTAAAGTTATCACTTAGGCACTGACCCAGAGATCTTCTAACTTCAGCCCAGTTTGTACAGTGTCCAAATGACAGAGGCGCTAGCATTCATTACCTGATATAGCACCTTAACAGCCAGACAGATAGAAGCATCTTATTTCCTCGCAGCCATTAGAAAATTCTGATTAAAGACAGTTGGGGTTTTGTTTTGCCTTTTTTGTGGGAGTGCTGGGGGTTGAACTTGGGCCTCATTCATGCCAAACAGTTGCTCTGTCTCTGTGCTGCCTCCCTAGCCTGTAACTCTCCATTATCAGGAAACGCACCACACATTGCACAAGTATAACCACACACAGTCTCATGCATCCAGGGGGAGGAAATCTGGTCTCTAGGGTGTCTCTGTGTGCCTAGGTCAGTGGCTTCATAGCAGAACTGTCATTCCACCTCAAGCCCACAGGATTCGAGTCTGACCCACAGACATGACTTTGCCTCGGACTCCCATGCGGAGCAGGGAGGAGCTCTGATGCCCTAACTCTCTGTTGTGTCCTCTCCTGACCTCATCCTCTCCTCCCTTCCACCCCAGGTTGGCTACCAGATCCGCTTTGAAAGCACACGCTCGGCAGCCACCAAGATTGACAAAGACTGCCACCCCGTGCTCCTACGCCAGATCCAGCGGGAGCCCACCCTGCCCCAGTACCAGGTCCTGATCGTGGATGAGGTCCATGAGCGGCATCTGCACAATGACTTTTTGCTGGGTGTCCTGCGTGGCCTGCTGCCCAGGCGGCCTGACCTCAAAGTCATTCTCATGTCGGCCACCATCAACATCTCTCTCTTCTCCAGCTACTTCAGCCATGCTCCGGTGGTGCAGGTGCCTGGGAGACTCTTCCCCATCATGGTGAGCCCTGGCTTCCCTGCCTCTGCTTCCCACTACCCTGTGCCATCTCTGCAGCCAACAGCCCCCCTTGTTAAAGCATCTGGTCCCTGAGCGTTCCGACCTGCTGAGGTCTGCTATGGGAGAAGCGTGTTTTCTTGTAGGACATCCAGCCCTTCCAGGTGGAAGAGCGCTCTGCTCTGTGTGGTCCTTCAGGCACTCAGGTTCCTCTTTTCTTTTTCACAGCTCTACCATCTTGCAGGACAGGGACTGTCATCATAGAACCTTTAACTGCATCCCTCCCTGCATGTATGTGTCAGATGTGTTCCCTTCCCCCCAGCTGGCACAGTCCAGATGTTGCCATTGCATAGTCAAGCCCTCGGGCAGGACTTCATTGTTGCTGGGGGGTCGTGGATCTGCATGCCACTGAGGATGCTTCCTAACATTTGCTGGGTGGGGTCCTCACAGGCTCAACTCTTTTTCTTGTTCAGGATTTGGTTCTATAAGAGCATATGTGCTGTTCAGTTAATACACCTTTGTGGTCAGCACCCAGAAGCCGTCTCATCACCTTGCTGCTCTTTGATCTCACCGTCTCCTACAAAAGTTACCCCCTGGAGTGTGCCATCTGCCAACCTGTGTCCCCCTGTGAATCCGTGGTCCCTTCCCCGTTGCTGCTCTAGAATGATTGCATATTCCTGTCCTGACTCTCATAGGTAGTGTACCAGCCGCAGGAGGCAGAGCAGACAGCATCCAAGTCAGAGAAGCTGGACCCACGGCCTTTCCTGAGAGTGCTGGAGGCCATCGACAATAAGTATCCCCCTGAGGAGAGGGGAGACCTCCTTGTCTTCCTCAGCGGCATGGCAGAGATCAGCACAGTGCTGGATGCTGCCCAGGCCTATGCCAGCCTCACCCAGCGCTGGGTGGTGCTGCCCCTGCACAGTGCTCTTTCTGTGGCTGACCAGGACAAGGTACTACATGTAGCCTGCAAGGCAGAGCTGGTGGGAATCTCTAGGCCAGGAACCAAGTGTGGCTACACATAGCACTGGCTATAACCCCAGCCCCAGGTCAGTGCGCTTGTATGGGGTTACAGCCATCAAATGGCCGAGCAGCCTGTAAATCCAGGATATTTGGCTCTGGTGATCTTAACCAGGAGTCGGCAGATTTTCTATGAAAGGCCAGAGGGTTTTGCTTTCAGGTTTTGTAGGCCATAGGCTCTCTCATTGAGTTCCAGGGAAATTTTATTTACAAAGATATATGGTAGGCTGGATGTGGCCACAGCTGTTGCTCTTAGCTATTATGCCTAGCACCAAGAGAAGAGCTTCTGCAAAAGGGACTTGGGTGACAGCCTGAAGAAGTCAGGAGAGATGGGACTGACAGGTGGGGGGACTGGACCACCAGGCCCCTGAAGACTCAGTGTGGTGCCCAGACTTTGGCACAAGTACACTGGGCAGCCATAGGAAAGTTCTGAACAATGGGGAGTGGGGGTGGGGGGTGGCTAGAGTGTGTTTGACCGGAGGCCAGAGAACAGCTCTGTAGGCTGAGGGTGGAGATGGAGGGGCCTGGACTAAAGGAAAGGGCCAGGGCTTGGGGATGGAGAAGGAAAGTTTAAGATGTTTAGGGTCTGGGGAGCTGAGGGAGGGAGGCCTTGGATGGCTCAGGCGAAGTGTAAAGGGTGAGGTGGGTACCAGGGAGGGTGCTGAGGCTGTTTTAGGCTGAGGTGAAGTATTCCTGGAATACCCAGAAGGCCATTGAGCGAGCAGATCCATCAGGGCTGAGTTAGTTCCTTATGTAACCTCCTCCCTTGCCCCAGGTGTTTGATGTGGCTCCACCTGGAGTACGGAAGTGCATCCTGTCCACCAACATTGCTGAGACCTCTGTCACCATCGACGGGATCCGCTTTGTGGTAGATTCTGGTAAGGACAGCGCTCAATGCCCATGTATCACCACCATGAGGACCCGGGAGAAGCCTAGGCATAGTGAGAGAGGCACAGATGTGGCTACAGAGCCCCAGACCCCTGCAGGGCGGAGGTGGTGTTGAGCTGTGGGGCCCAGGCAACACCTAATGTCCCTGGACATTCCAAGCTCACATCTGTCTGCCCTAGGGCCTTTGTACTTGCTGCTCTCCCTGCTGAGATCTGTCTCTCTCCTCTTGTTTGATGGCTTGCACAAGCGTTCACACCTAGTAATCTCCCCTTCTTCCACTGTTGGGGGGATCAGAACTCTATTTTAAACCTGTGACTCTGTTTATATATGTGCTCCCACTGGGACATCACTGGAAAATCAGCCTGGCATAGTTGCTAAGATACGACAGAGCTGGCCAGTGGGTTCTTAGCGTTGACCCTTCTGTAATGACTCCATCCTTAAGTTGCAAGGAGGAGTGAGTTGGTTCTCTTTGGTGTGTGGGCACCTGGTAAACTGTGAATGCCCAGGAGCCTTAGCAGTTGGTGGTGGCATGGTAGGTAAAACATCCCATAATATCATGTGCCATGAAGATATTGTTTAAATGTTGTCAGTTTAGACATGGTATGTTCTTGATTTTGAGGCAGTAGAACGTGGGAAAATCAGTGGATGCTGTGTGGCAGTGCACTTGGTCCTGGGAGACCAGGGCTTTTGTTTGCTTGTGATTGTCTCCGCAGAACCTGTGAGGGTGCTTGTGCTTGTGCATAGTAGGTGCTTACTTAATTAGGGTGTGTGGGATGACTGACCATCCGGAGGAGCAAAGATCAGAGAGAAAAGGTAAAAAGGGGCGTGTGTGTTAGCCACCCTTCTACCTAACAGATCCTGCCTCATGGCTTCTGTCAATGGTCTGGTGACCCTGCTACTTTGGGCCTGTGATGGAGACAGCAAGACAGCTTGCTCAGGGCCAGGAAGCAAATCCCCTTCACATTGCAGTGACCTGAAGCACTTCCTTCAGTCCCACCTCTTGAAAGGCTAGGGATCGGTGTCTGCCAGGCACACTCTGTCCACCCTCTAGCAGGGCATAGACAAGGAAATGAATGCATAAGTGAACAGAATATTTTCTCAGGACTGTGGTGGGGTGGCATGTGTGGAGTTGAGCGGGTGTCTAGCTCTTCTCTGTGCTGTTGTACACACTCAAGTGTCCTCCTCAGCACCACTCTTACCTCCTCTTCACCCAGGGAAGGTGAAAGAGATGAGCTACGACCCTCAGGCCAAACTGCAGCGGCTGCAGGAATTCTGGATCAGCCAGGCCAGTGCTGAGCAGCGCAAGGGCCGAGCGGGCCGCACAGGCCCAGGTGTCTGCTACCGCCTCTATGCTGAGTCTGACTACGATGCCTTTGCTCCATACCCAGTCCCGGAAATTCGCAGGGTGGCCCTGGATGCACTGGTGCTTCAGGTGAGGCCTCCTGACCTCAACTGCCAGGGAGGAGTTGGGAGGGTTTTGACCCAATCAGGGCTGTCCATACTCTGCGAGACCACACTCGGGTTGGAGAATTGCTCCTCAGATCCAAGGGGACAAATAGGGCTTTGAATGGAAGCAGAACTCAGTGCAGAGTGGCTTTTGACAGCACTTTTTAACTCACCATCTTTGTTTTGTAGGGTAGCTTTGGTTTAGTTTCTGGACAGGAACCCTTATGGGATGGCTAACAGACCTCTCTTATTTTTGCCCTCTTGGTGGATCTCTGTACTCCAGGCTGGTCTGGAATTTGCTATGTAGACCAGGCTTTTCTTTCTTTTTTCTTTCTTTTTCTTTTCTTTTTTTTCCCCCCTTAGTGGGGGAGGGGGGTGTGGCTTGAGGCAAGGTTTCTCTATTCTGTAACCCTGGCTGTCCTAGAACTCAATACTTAGACCAGGCTGGCCTTGACTCTGTCTCTAGACGGACGGAGACGGAGGGTTCATGATCCTAATTTCCGGACTGCCACCACCACCCGGCCCAGTGCTAGGTTTTGTATCAAGATCCGATGCCTGGCTGTTCTCACTCCAGGCTCCTCTCCCGTGAAAGGCCCAGTGAAGATGAGTGGTGGCCTGTCATTCCAGCATTCGGGAGGCAAAGACAAGAGGACAGCTGCAATTTAAAGGCCAGCCTAGAAGAGCTGGGTGTAGACACACACACCTTTAATCCCAGCAGATCTCTGTGAGTTTGAGGTCAGCCTGGTCTACAAAGTGAGTTCCAGTATAGCCAGGGCTACATAGTGAAAATCTGTGCTGAAAAACTAAAACAACAACAACAAAATCCAGTACTGCTCAGTCACCTGCCAGTCACTTTAGGAAGGCTGGGAAGCAGAATCTCTGTGTGCCTGTTGCTCCAGCACAGAGGATGCTGAGCAGGAGGGTTCAGAGTTGCAGCAGGACCGAGGCTGCAGCTCAGCTGGACAGCACCTGCCTGGCACAAGTAGACCCAGCATGGGGGCCGTACCTGTCTCCCAGCACTCTGGAGGTGGAGGCGGAAGATGGTCTGGTTCATCTTAGGCTACATAGTGAGTTCAAGCCAGGCTGGTCTAAGATGTAAGTTCCTGTTGTGAAATGAAACATGGAGAGAGCTGGCAGTCGAGCCTAGACATAGAACACAGTCTAGCCCATGTGAGGCCCTGGGTTCACTGTTGAAGATTGAACGAAAAAGAGGAAAGAGAGTAAGTGATGCAGCCTCACATGTCTGCCTTGGTTCCCATACTGCCCGGGTGTGTCAGGAAGGGGCACAAGCCAGTGCCCTTCCTATTGGCGTAAACTCTGGCATCCTCTATTCTGACTCAAGTTTTAAAGGGATTTTGATTGTGACACAGCTCAGATCCCTTGACCCACACTGGTGACTTATCCACCTGCCAGCTAAAGTGACAGTGGCTTACCAGGGATGATGGTACATGCCTGGAGTCTCAGGATCCAGGAGGCTAGATTAGGAGGCTCTATAAGGAGACCCTGTCTCAAAGTCAAAACACAACCTCAAAAGCACTGGCCTGAGCAGTGTTAAATCTAAAGCAAAAAGCCACATTCCTCACTTTTGGTTACTTTTTAAATTTCAGTTTTTCAGTGTGTATGTGTTTTGAGGCAGGGTCTCACTCTATAGCATAGGCTGGCCTTGAACTCAGAATCCTGCTGCCTCAGCCTCTTGAGTATAGGAAGACATTGTCATGCTTTACTCATTAGATGTTCTTTTCGACAGCAGTGGGGAACAGGGTGGGAGGAAGGTGGGCTGGTAGGTGACCAGGTGCATGGCAGAATCTCCAAGGCCCAGATGATCCTTGCAGGTGCTCTAAACCCTTGTCATACGGCCTTTCATCCACTTTCCAGAGAGGTGCTCAGCTTGTATGCCAGGATGCGCCTGGTGATGGGGTGTTTGGTTACATTCACCTACACTGCCACAGGTGCGTCACTGTCCCCTCAGAGGCGACCTGCACAGCTGAGGAGCAGTCCAGTAACCTGGTAGCTCGAGACTTCTACCCAGCTTCCCTCACCCGGAGGGTGTGGAGGGTGCTCCAGCTGCAGGGTGCCTTGTCCCAGGGATGTTTTCAGATTGGCTCAGTGCAGTCACATGCTCACTGGAAGTCAGTTGCTCACTCTCAAGGGTTGAGGGGTTGCAGTTCCTTCCGTGTAGGTTTGTAAGGGAGATAGGTCTCAGCATTAGACATTCTGGAGTTTGATGAGTTTGACACCCTGTAGTCCCTGTGCCACAGTGGCTCCTGGGTCTCCCAAGGATATTTGCTTCTCCTTTCAGATGAAGAGTATGAGTGTGGGGGATCCACGGACCTTCCCCTTCATTGAGCCCCCTCCACCTGCCAGCCTGGAAACCGCTATCCTGTATCTCCGAGACCAGGGGGCGCTGGACAGCTCAGAGGCCCTCACCCCCATTGGATCTCTGCTGGCCCAGCTACCTGTAGATGTTGTGATTGGTAAGGATCCCCTCCAGCAGAGCTCACGGATCTGCTCCTTTCAGTGATCCATAGGAAGTACAGGCCTTCCCCGGGCACTCACTCCCAGCAGCTCATTCATGTGGGCGCAGTGGACACAACATACACAGACCAGGAAAGTGAGCAGTGTGCACAGGGGCCTGATGGCACAGGTGTGACCGAGACAATTGGAGATGGGCAGGAGGTGTTGGGATGGTCAGGCCCTGCTGTCACTCAAGGGAAGCTGCCAGTGGGCGGAGATGTGGAGGTGAGGGTGTGAGCAATGTGGCTGGAAAGGGCAGTGCATTCCCATTGTCAGCTAGAAGTAGCACGTGTAACCTCAGACTCAGCAAAGGGAGATGGGAGAATCCATTTTCGATAATTCATTTTGCTTAAACAAACACACCCAAAACATGCTTACAACATGTAATTGTTATAAAATTATCACAATATTTATGTTGTTTCTGAGTGTAAATCTTGGAAATCCAATGTGCATTTCTTATTCCAGCACATGTGTTTGGATAAGCCACATCTCAAGTGCTTAGTAGCCACATG
>LOEQ01003289.1:96001-126941 GCA_001685075.1 Bramus lutescens | reverse complement strand
GATGTGGCAGAGGCCCTGTTATGGGAACCTTCGGGTGTGATGGAAGAAGCCTGTGTGGCTAGCAGGGGAAGAATAGAGATGAGGTACAGGGAGGAGAGGCCTTAGAAGGCTAAGAAAAGGAAAACCGTGTCCAGTCCAGGTGTGTATGTGCGCTGGCAAGTACTGACCACAGCTCTGCAGCCCCCTTCCTTCCCCTCCATTCTCAGTCCAGCCGTCCCTGCCTTGTAGTTTAAAACAATTGAAAGGTATGTAGCAGAGAAACAAAAAATGCATGAAACCCCAGCTTTGTGGTATTGGGGGCCTTTAGCCTTTGAGTGTCATTCTACTAGAGGCCCACTGGCCGGTATGACACAGTAAACTGCTCCCTGGCTTCCAGCAGCTGGGGTGTCCCTGCCACAGTGTTAGCCCCATGGTTAAATGCCATGAGCCAGGAGTATTGTAGAAGCTGATGGGACAACAAAGCTACCCTAATGGAGCTTGCACATCATGCATGGAGGAGGACAGGTCTACTCCTGAGGGGACACAGCAGCACTGCCTGGGAGGGCACCAGGTGGCTATGGCAGGCAGGGACAGTGGACAGTGCTGTGTCTGGCCTGGGGTCACTGAGAGGCCGGGTGAAAGGAGTGTTTAAGGAGAACTGGTTTGTGGGGCGGGAAGTGAACAGAAAGCCTGGTGAGTCAGAAGGGCTAGGTCTGGGGCCCCCTGGAGCCGTGTTACCTCCAGCTCCACATTGTTGAAGTCTTCAGTGACCTGGAGCAGATACAGCCAGCCTGTTTCCACCCATTACCAAGAAGGGGTGTTTGCCCTGAGGGATCAGGCTCATGAACTCTGTCTGACCAGTGACATGGTTGTTAGTATGTGCTGTCTTAGGGCAGTTAACCCATGGCAGGTGCTCATGCTGGGGGTGCCTAATTGAGCAAGCGCTGCTGAAAAGATAGGCCTTTTGCCCCCCTCATCCCGAAGCGGGTCCCTCTTGTCTGTACAGCCTACCCTTGCCCTGTCCTGGCGGCCCTGTTTTATCACAGGATGTGTCAAGCAGGCTGTCTCTTCCTCTTGCGCATTCTGAGTCATTCCAGTACCTCAGTTCTCCTGACTCACCATGTTCTGTTTCCACCACAGCCCATATTTTGCCACCTCAGCAGGGCCACCCACTCACCACTGCCCAAATCTGTGGCCGAGGCGAACTTTCACATCCCCAGCAGAGCAGCCCTGAGAGGCTGGGTGCTGTGGTCTCTGAGGCCTCCGGTGCCTAATCCGGTGGTTAGTTTTGTCTGTCTAGAGGGAGTCAGACTAGAGTAAAGGAATCAGAGCTGAGGGATAAAGGGTGTTCCTGGGGCTTTTGCCATGTCAGGGGAGCTCCCAGCTCTTCCTCCATTTCCTGTGATCTTTAGGATAGGTGAGGAAGCAGGCTCAGTTGGGGAACTGACATGGTGCCCCAGGGTGTGGAACAGCTGCCATCAGGGAAGCCGTAGAGCTTGGCTTCATGTCCCACATCGTCTCCTAATGTGAAAGTCCATGACCCACTTGATACCTGGGGGAAAGCAAGCCTGCACAGAGCCGAGGGCGTGAGGCCCGGGTGACCCACAACGAACTGGTTCTAAGTATCCACAGTGAAAGACAGATGGTCTCGGTCCCGAGAATCCCAGTGTTCTGTTTCACAGACACGAAACAGGTGAATGATAGGGACCTCGTGCAGGCCTGGGCCCTGCCTAGCCTAGCTGCAGCCTTGCTTCAGTGCCTCTTCTTCCGTGGGGCCAGTGACAGATATTGGAGGACAGTGAGGCTGAGTAGGCATTTGTTGGGGCAGACAGTCAGAGCCTGAGCTCTACACAGGTCTCCAGAGCCAGGGCATTCCCTGCTCCTCCTGATGGGCCTGGATTACGGGCGTGGGTTTCTACAGTGCTCCCACCACACTGAGTTCCGTGCCCATCGTTTTTCTCCTCATGGCCTTCCCTACTCTCCTTCACCTTCCTTTCAACCCCCCTTTCTTCTTCTACTTCTGACTTCTTTCTCCTCTTTGTCCTTGAGCTAAATGAAGATGGCAGTTAGTTTTATTCTGCTATAGGCACAGTCAGTACCAGAGCAGACCAGAGCAGACAGGGCAGGCCTCGTGCAATTCTCACTCAGGGAGGAGAGTTGTGGCCATAGAGAGCTAAGGACAAGCCAGGGAGGGCTGGTGGAAGTACACAGGTATCTCAGAGTTGTGGCCAGCACTAACAGGGCCCCGTGGGCCTAAGGAGGTAGAAACACTGGTCACTTCCAGCGGAGAGATGGGGTGATGGAGGCTCTTGCCCAAGGTTATGTGATCACAGATCTCAGCTTGTGGGTTTGAATCTGTCCATCTGGGTCCTGAGGCTCTTTGTGAGCAAGGGGAAAGGAGATTCAATCAGGGCCCCAGAATCCCCCCAGAGTAGAAAGGTTGCTTTCCTAGGGTCTGGGAGGCTTAGCTCTGCCCCTGCCACCCACAGGGAAGATGTTGATCCTGGGTTCCATGTTCAGCCTGGCAGAGCCTGTGCTGACCATTGCTGCTGCCCTCAGTGTCCAGTCACCATTCACCCGCAGTGCCCAGAGCAGCCTGGACTGTGCCACAGCCCGGCGGCCACTGGAGAGTGACCAGGGTGACCCCTTCACGCTCTTCAATGTCTTCAACACCTGGGTGCAGGTGAGGCTGGGTGCCTCTGTCATTCTACACAGCTCGTGTATCTGAGCCCTGGATCTACCTAAGGAATTCCTTCTCCCTGCCATTCATGTCCTGGGGCCAAGGGACAGTCAGGGTCCAGCCCAGGATCAATGGGGAGCTTGGGATTGCCAAAGCCTGTCTGGGGAAAAAACCAGCCTTGCTGGGGGATGTCATATACCCTGCCTACCATTCCTGAGCTCTCATCAGTGGCAGTTCAGAGTCATGACTCTGGGCACCTAACCCAGCATGCTGTCTGGGTGCTCCTATGGGAGTACAGTGCTGAGGCTGAGTCCTGGGGGAGACTACCAGGGTCCCTGAGAGAGGCTCCCAGCCTGTCCTTACTTTAGGGCCTCCCGTACTGGGGCTCCCTCCTCAAGCTTACCAGGCTCTGACTCTGAGGTGTTTGCCCCTCAACCAGGTGAAGTCTGAGTGGAGTGGGAACTCTCGCAAATGGTGCCGCCGCCGGGGTGTGGAGGAGCATCGGCTGTATGAGATGGCCAACCTGCGGCGCCAGTTCAAGGTGAGGACCAGACTCCTCTTGGTGACCAAGGCCTCACAACATCATTGTCCAAGCAGACAAGCAGAACGTGGGCATCCTGATGGGGAAGCCCACCCTTGGCCCCAGGCTGAGTGCTGGAGACTGTGTAATGTGACAGGATGGCCAGTGTGGAGCCCAACATCATGCAGCGTGTCCCAGCTCTGCCACATTCTAATAGTGTGGCTGCAGGCATGCTGTCCCTTGGGTGAGCCTTAGCTTCCCATGGAAACTGCAACATAAAAGTAGTGACAATCTTGCAACCTCCATGAATCCCACTGAGCAAATATACATAGCTCACTAGATGGCTGCCTGACAGGCATGTGGGTGGCTGTGTGGACAGGGTGTCACTGTGGTCCCTGGAGATGAGTAAAGACAGAACAAGTGCTCTCCATCATGAACTTGAACCCCATGGTCATGTGCCTTCTGTCTCTCAATTGCTGGCAGGAAACTCAGATACACTGGGCTTTGCAGTGGTCCGGTGGCATCTGTAGAGTAGACATAACAGGCGTTCCTGGGGTAGTCTATGACCCTGACTGCAGGGGTGCCGGTTGGGGCTCAGAAACCTTTCCAGGATCCCCATGTTTGGCCCAGTCATTCCCTCCCCATGTCTGCAGCTTTTGGAGCTGTGATTCTACCCTTGTTACCCCCAGGCACTGTGAGAGGCCAATGTGATATGTGTCAGGACATAGGCACACTCGCATGTGCACACATACAGCATCCATATTCTCAGACACAGTGGGAAACAGGCCTGTGAGATGGCATCCTTTGAGGACTGTTGATGAAACTGTTGCCAGGGTATGGGGGAAGGGAGACTCAGGTCTTTCCAGCTCCCACTGAATTCTGGAGTAATAAGGTCCAGGTTGATGGGATTTTTTTCCCCTGAGGCAGGATTTCACCATGTAACAGCCCTGGCTGTCCTGGCCTCAAACTCACAGAGATCTACTTGCCTCTGCTTCCCAAGTGCTGGTATTGAAGGTGTGTGCCATCACTGCCTGACTTTTTTTTTTTTCTTTTCTTTTTGTCTTTTTGTGGTGTTAAATCTTGAACCCAGGGTCTTGCTCATGCTAGGTAAGTACTCTATTACTGAGCAGAAACTCCAGTCCCACTTTTCTTCATAGGTCCTTGTTATGTAGCCTTGACTGGCCTTAAAGTCATGATCTTTCTGTCTTAGCCTCTTGAGTGCTGGTATTACAGGTATGCATGGCCATGTCTGGCTTGAGATTTGGTGTTCCTGACAGTTTCTTAGGTACACTCGACTCTAAGAGGAATCTTCTAGGGTCAGAGGATGTGTGGCCCACTCTAGACTTCAAGTGAGCCTGGAGGCAGCTCTGGGAGCAGCTGCCATGACCCTACTGTGAACTACCTGTGCCTGACCAGGTGTCCCAGTGAACCACCTGTGCCCGACCAGGTGTCCCAGTGAACCACCTGTGCCCGACCAGGAGTCCCAGTGTACCACCTGTGTTTGCCCAGTTTCTGTAACAGCTCTTTCCAGGGCACAGAACTCAAGACTTGGGCAAAAGACTCCCATCCAGCTCTGCAGGCGAACTGGGGCACCCTCATTTTGCAGTAGGAGAACACTGACTCTATGAGCCTATGTCAGCCCAGAGCCCACTAACTGTGCCCACTCCCCTGTGCCCTTCCTGTCCACAGGAGCTGTTGGAGGATCATGGGTTGCTAAGTGGGGCCAAGGTAGCGGCTCCAGGGGACAGCTACAGTCGGCTGCAGCAGCGCAGAGAGCACTGGGCCCTGCACCAGCTGAAGCGGCAGCATGAGGAGGGTGGAGGACGGAGGCGCAAGGTCCTGCGGTTGCAGGAAGATGGCTGCTCCAGTGATGAGGACAATGAGGGCTCTGCTTCCCAGAGGGCTGACAGCATTGACATTCAGGTGGGACAGCCAGGTACTTGGTCAGGGGCATAAAGGGGTGTATAACACAGGAGAAACAGCCACCCCCAAGGGATTAAAGAGTCTACCTTGCTTTCACCCCATAAGATTTCCATAGCCCCTTCCAACCCATGAATCCTAGCACAGCACCTTTGTGTGTGTGTGTGTGTGTGTTCATTCCCAGAGCTAGCACCGGGGCCACCACCAATCCTTGTCTCTACAGGATGTAAAATTCAGGCTTCGGCACAACCTGGAGCAGCTGCAGGCAGCAGCCAGCTCAGCCCAGGACCTGACCCACGACCAGCTGGCCTTACTCAAACTGGTGCTGGGGCGGGGCCTCTACNGCTGTGCCTGATGCATTCAACAGTGGCCGCCAGGACTCGGACCAGGTATGGTTTCTTTTCCCTTCTGTCCTGAGTCTGTCACTTAACATTTCCTGAGCACCTCTGTGTTCCAAGAGCTTTGTGTGACAGAAGGACCCTTGGCTTTTTCCTTGGGCTGCTAGCTGCTCTGCATGCTAGCCAGAGGGGGCAGGGCTGGAGAAGGGCAAGACAGTGGGTCAGACCCAGCTGATGCAGGGGTCTGGAGGACTTCATAGATGAGGAGGCATCTGAGTACAGTCATGGAGGAGGGACCTTGTCCCAGGGGAGGAGAAAAGGGGACTGGGCACTGGGTGGAGCAGGTCTGTGGACTCTGTTCCAATGTTTATCTTTGGCCTCTTCAGATTTTCCATACCCAGGCTAAGCAGGGCACTGTGCTGCACCCTACCTGTGTCTTCGCCAACAACCCTGAGGTATTGCACACACAGGGGCAGGAGACAGGCCGTGAAGGGAGTCAAGGTACAGTGACCCTGGTGGCACATGAGGGATTGTGACATGGCAAGCTCAGGTTGCTTACTCGAGTGTTCTCCAGGGCTCCTGACACACCATCTGTGCCGTGCTGTGGGAGGGGAGCTTCAGGAGAAGCCTTGCCAGGTAGCTGTGGGCAGCATGTGGTGCTGAACTTCCATGCCGCTGCCTGAATCCAGCCAATGGCACCATGGTTGGCCCTGTGCTGGTCGGTCTGCCACAGCCTCAGCTTGGTCCTAAGGAGGGAAGCTCCCTAGATTTTATGCAGACATACAGGCAGAGCCCTAGGGGCCCAGCCCCAGGCTGGCACTGTGTCTCCTGATGTTGTGGGGAGGCTACTTGTTTGTTCCTGGCTGCCCAGACATGAAATAATCACATAGAACTGTATTATTTAAATCACTGCTTTGCCAATCACACAAGTATATTGCTAGCTTGCTCTTATCTTTTGTTAACCCATTTATATTAATCTGTATATCACCATGTGGCTGTGGCTTACCAACAAGGTTCTAGTGTGTCTGTCTCTGGTGGAGGATACATGGCTTCCCTTTGACTTTGCCTTCTTTCTCTCAGCATTCAGTTTAGTTTTCCCCGCCTACCTCTATTCTGCTTTGTGCAGGCCCAAAGCAGCTTCTTTATTAACCAGTGGTAATAAAATATATTCACAGCATACAGAGGGGAATCCCACATCATCCTGAAACCTGACTGCAATCTCAGGAGCCAGCTCACCCTTCTTGGGTATGAGGAAAGTGAGATGGTCACTGACAAAGACAAGGTTTAGGAGTGGTGGGGTCTAGGGTAGAATCAACTTCGTTGACCACCATGACCAGGTTGCAGCCCCACTCTGCCAGTTCCACTTCCTTCCTGCCTTCTTTTTTGTTGTTTTGTGGCACTAGATATTGTAACAGGCTTTTTCTTTTGAGCCACCAGCCAGATCCCAAGTCATGGCACAGAGACATCTTGTTAGTTATGAATACTCTGCCTTAGCTTCACGCTTATTTTAATTTGTTTCTCTTTATCCATTTTTTGCCTTGGGGCTTTTATCTTTTCCTCCCTTCCTCCCTCCCTCCCTCCCTCCCTCCCTCCCTTCCTCCCTTCCTTTATTTCTGTATATCTTACTTTCCTGCTGTTTCTGGCTGGCTGACTGGCAGCTGCCTGGCTCTGGCCCTGGGCACATCCCTCTCTTTCTCCCTTGTTCTTACCTCCTCTTTTCTCTTTCCACTCAAGCCTCGATTTCTTCTATTTAATTTTCTCTGCCTACCAGTCCCATCTGTTCCTCTTCTGCCTAGCTATTGGCCATTCAGCTTCTTATTAGACGAATCAGGTTCCTTAGGCAGGCAAGGTGAAACAGCAACACATTTTTTCATAATTAAATGCAGCATAAAAAAATAACACATTCTTACATCAATGCATCAGAATCAAATGTAACACACCTTTTCACAGCGAAAGTCATATTCCACAGCATAAACAAATGTAACACACCTTTACACAGCTAAAGTCATCCAAAGCATAAACAAATGTAACACACCTTTTCACAGCTAAAGTCATATTCCACAGCGTAAACAAATGTAACACACCTTTACACAGCTAGTCATATTCCGCGGCATAAACAATGCAACACACTTTTGCATAGTTAAATAGTCCACAACAAGATATTGAGCCCATAGCCTCAAATAAGTGAGGCAAGTGCCCTACCCAGCTACATCCTTAGCTTCTCTCTCTCTTTTTCATTTTGAAAATTTCCAGTCATACAAGGTAGGGATGAGCCCTGGGTGCTCTCAGGCAGCCTCATCAACTGTCACCTTCCGTCAGCCTTGTTTCTTCTGTGCACCCCCTGTTACCTTCCTACTGGAGCATCGTGTTTGTTTTTTTCTTTTTAGTTGTTGGAGCATTGTATTTTTACAAGTAATGTTTTTGCATTTCTTTACTTTGTGTGTTTCGGGGGCACACATGTTACTACATGCATGTAGAGTTTGTGGGAGCCAGTTCTCCTTCTACCATGTGTGTCCTGGGAATAGAACTCAGGTTGTCAGGCTTGGCAGCAGCAGCTATAGCACCTAGAGCATTTGAAAGCACATGCCAGACTTCATGTCGTTTAATAACAAGGGCTCTTTGTGTCAGGACAGTGCTGATGACCTCATCCAGGTGGACAGCAGTTCCTTAGTGTCAGGCAGCCGAGAGCTCACAGACTGTGGCAGAGTGTTTACAATAATCCGAAAGTCATCCTAGCCCATGGATGTGCTGTCTGTGTGCTGTGTGACGTCAGGCTCTGAGTGAAGGATGGGTGGCCATAGGTATGCAGCTGGGGAGTCAGGTGGGCCTGAGCTGGCTGCTTTCACCTTTCAGATGGCAAGGACCAAATGAACTGCAGGCACCAGCTCCTGGCCTTCGTCTCCCTGCTGGAGACCAACAAACCATACCTGGTGAATTGCGTCCGCATCCCTGCCCTCCAGGTAGGCCTCCTGCCTGACTTGGGTTGAATGTTGCTTGGAGGAGCTGTGCTTTGCCCTTGCTGGCTGCTGGCATGGGCTGTGGCTGTGGGTCATTATTTGTGACTCTATGCCATGGTAACTTGTTGAATGTCTGCTGATGCCAAGCACTGTTCCCAATACCCAGTGGCATACTGAAGGCTCAGGCCCTCTTCTGCCCTCTTGGGCCCACAGGTCAGGGAAGCCTGTGTCATGTCTTCAAGGGCACATGGGAATGCAGGCGAATGCCTGTAACCGTAGTAGGACACTCATGAGTTTGAAGCCAGCCTGGGCTGTTTGAAATTGTGTGTGTGTGTGTCACACACACACACACACACACACACACACACACACTTTTAAATCGCCAAGAAAAATAGAGATGGGGAGGAGTGGTAGGAGCTGATGAGGCATGCTGACTGGCCGCAGTCCTGAAGAGACCGTGTCACACTCCTGAGAGGAGTGTCTTTGGCAGAGGCCAAGGTCCCAAGGCAGGTGTGTGCTGCTCTGTACAGCTGGAGACAGGGACAGGTTTTGATGTAGTGGCTGTGGGAAGCCAAGCCTAGTCCAGTCCTGCTCACCATCACCTCCATGGTCTAGGCATTTACTTCACACATAGTAAGCTGAGATCACATCACCACCTGGGCCACACACAGAGGGAGTAGTGACCACAAACCTAGGGTCATGAGCTACCCCAGCAGATCCCCCTATCAACTGGATGTCCCCACTATTCAGACCCCTCTCGTTTTGTTTCCGGAGTTAAGAAAGAAACTCGGCAAGGCCTTCAGGAGGCTGCGGCCCGTGACCTCCACTGAGGACTTTCCCTCAAGCCGTGGGTGCCAGCCAGATGGGGCTCACATGCAATGGGAGACAGTACAGCCAGGGCGCCTGTGTACTATGGAGAAAGGGTGGCATGGTTGCCGGAGAGATGGTGGGAAAGAGACATTTGCCATTTGAGGTGATGTCTGAACCCCAGTCCACTCCCCTTTTGCTGCTTGTTTAGGATGTGGAATCTCAAATGGGCATCACCCGCTGAGCCCTTTGGTACCATCACCAGCCTCCAGCCCATCCACCCATGGCCAGTCCTGCCTTTCCTGTGGGGTTGTTCCCAAAATATCACCACCAAACACTGCACAGGGTTCTGGTTGTGCCTGTGTCTGGGGTCTTTCTAGCTTCCATCCTCCTGCCTCAAGCCTCCCAATCCCTGGGATTAAAGCAGGTGTCATCAGTATACTGCTTCCTTTGATAGCATCCACTCCCTTCCCCGCTAAGATTCCATGACTCTTAGACTCCTAGGACATTCTACTCTTTGATTTTGTCTTTGTCTCTCCAAGTTGAATGTTGGCTGGTGGTGAGGCCGGCTTGTGCTGTTCATTGGGTCTGCAGCACCAGAGCATGCAGAGGAGGCTGCAGGATTGTTGGGTGGTTAATACTGAGTAGACAGGAGGAGGATGGGCAGGTGGGTGGGAGGATGCATGGATGGCAGAGCAGGTAGGGTGGATAGGTAGGCAGACAGGTGATGCGGTAGACATTGGAAGGGTGGACAGTTGGGTACATAGATGGACAGGCAGGTAGATAGATAGGCTAGATTAGTAGGAGAAGGATGTTGGGTACAGTGATTGACAAGTGGGGGATGGGCAGATAAGGAAAGAACAGGTGAGTTCATGCCTTGAAAGAACAAATGGATGGGTTGTGAATGATGGGTAGGCAGAAAGATAACCAGGTGGACACTCTGAGGTGGCATCCTCAATTGCACTGCTGTTTCCTGGCTCCTGACTCTTGTCTCTTTCAGTCCCTCCTGCTGTTCAGCCGGTCCATTGACACCAACGGTGACTGCTCCCGCCTGGTGGCTGATGGTTGGTTGGAGCTGCAGCTCACAGATAGTGAGAGTGCCATCCGGCTCCTGGCAACATCCTTGCGGCTCCGTGCCCACTGGGAAAGTGCCTTGGACCGGCAACTGGCCCATCAGGCCCAGCAACAGAGGCTGGAGCAGGAGGAAGAGGTGGAGTTGCCAGCGGTCAGCCCAAAGGAGGTAGCTGCTCTGAGCTGGGAGCTGCTGCAGTTCATGGCGACCAAGGTGCTGTGTGGCCAGAGGGCTGTCACTTAGTGAGGGTTCATTTAAGGGTTTTCAATTTAAAGAGGCTAAGTGGTACCCGAGGTCACATAGCTAAAGGGAGGAACTAATAGTTGGCTCCAGAGGCCATGCTGTTAGACACTACCCTGCGTCATTTATTGAACAAATGATAGGCGCCTTCAGCATGCATGGTGCAAGCTAAGGACATGTGGGGTGTGTGGTCTCAGGTGTCCCTGGTGAGGACAGAAAGGGAGACGTGGGTCGGGTGGACTGAAACCACATTCTTGGGTGGGATCAGACAGCTGCTTCTGATCCTGTCCTGTGGGAGTCCACAGGGAGGGTTGACTCCAGGCTGACTTCCTTGGGGGTGAGGACAGGCCTAGGCAGTTGGGAAAAGGGGAACAAGCCTGAGATACCTTACAGAAGGGGCAAGGTAACTCGGGGTTGGCTGTGGTTCCATCAGCAGGAAGGAGCAGAGGAGAGCCTGGGGAGGGGAGTTGGATGGGCCACTGGGGTCACAAAGGCCTGAAAGCAAGTTGTGAGTAGCCTGGGCTGGCAGTTCCATGCCCACAAAGTCCAAGGGAGGGCCTTAGGCAGAGCTGACTCAGGGGGCACCCATCCCATTGCCTCTGTCTCTGGTCTCCTTTTGTAGGTCCTCTACAGCCTCCGACGGCTCACTGGCCTAGAAACCCAGAACCTCTATGTGGGACCCCAAACCATTACGGCCGCCCCTAATCTGCCTCATCTCTTTGGAAACGCTACCCTGTCCCCCCACCCCACCAAGGGGGGCTATGCTGTCTCCGATTTTCTCACCTATAACTGCCTCACGGTGAGTGTGGTCACTTGCCTCCTGAAGCCTCCTGCTCCGGAGGTGGGTGGTTAGAAGCTCCAGGTGCGCCGACTGTCACAGTCCCTCTTAGGCTAAATTTCGGGATGGGTTTTAGCCCTGAAGGGTCCGGGGCTCCCAGCTGGTGAGGCAGGGGTCCTGACACCATCACTCTGCTGTAGAGTGACACCGACCTGTACAGTAACTGTCTGCGCTCCTTCTGGACCTGCCCGCACTGCGGCCTGCACATGCCGTTCACACCCCTAGAGCGCATTGCTCATGAGAAGACTTGCCCCGAGGCCCCGAAGGATGATCCAGGCAAGTCTGGGGAGGAGGTGGGGATGTAGGGGGTACGAGGATCCTGTGTCGAGATGATGTCCTTAGGCATTGTCCATCACGTATTGCTGCCTGTGTCTGGCTGGTGGATACTGGGGACCAGCAGCCCAATACCCTGATTCTAGCCTGGACCTCCCTTTACCTGTGCTCAGTTTTTCTCTTCAGTGGTGTCATGGTTTCTTTGTTGTACAGCCACCTCTGCCTCAGTGCCAGTTCACAGGGGAGACTGGGGCTGGGTGCCCCAAATGCTGGCAACAGGCGCCAGGGTCGGATGAGATCCATAGCCACCCCTTTCCTCCGCAGGATCTGAGGAGGCTGCTCCTGCCGCACCGCAGAAGACCTCAGCCCTGCAGAGGCCCTACCACTGCCAGGTGTGCAGGGAGGACTTCCTCTTCACCCCCACCGAGGTGCTGAGGCACCGCAGGCAGCACGTGTGTGATCCGGAGCTCCAGGGAGCACCCTAGGTGGGGGACAGTGGGGTGTCTGTGTGAATAAAGCTGACTTTGCATCTGAACCTTTGCCTCCCAGTGGGGAGATCCATAGCTGTGGTCCAGTGCTACAGGCCCTGCAGCATCAGATTCCGGACCCGCGTCCCAAAGCAGATACAGTCAGCTCAGCTCAGTAGGGCATTCTTCAAAGACAGTCTACCAAAACTCACTGTTGGTTGCTTTTCTCATCTGTCTGAAAGAAACAAGGAAGGAAGGGTTTCCGGAAGCAGTCTTGAGTTGTGTACTTTGTTGTAAGGAGCTTCCCTGCAGGTTGGAAAGAGATTGCAGGGCTGTCTCACCTGCTCTGGACTCTGCACACTCATGATCGTGGATCATAGCTGCCGACTCATCCACGAGAGGTCAGCGCATCCACACTTCACTGTCTTCTCGTGGTGTTGAGGGCGAACTCAGAGCCCTGCACATTCTAGGAAGTCCTCCCCAACCGAGCCACACCCCAGTTCCTGAAGCCAACCAGATCTACCAGGCCTCTTCCTCCCTCTGAGGAAACAGCAAAGAGTCTCTCTCAGACCAGCTGAGCCTTCTGGAAGAGGTTTAGACCAACTGAGACCCCTGGAAAGGACACTTGCCAACATGCTGAGCTGGCTGCAGGCCATACAGGGTGCTGCAGGTTCCCAGAACTGACACCCATGCTGGGGTGGGTTTTGGTGATGCAGCTGCCGTTGAGTCATTTCTTCTATTAGTGTCCACAATAATACTCACTGGTTCACCAACGTGGACTCTGGTGGAGTCTGTACTGTCGTGGGCTCCCATCTGGGGTGAGTAAACTGTTGCATCTCCCCAGGAAAAGTTTGTCACACAAAGTCCACAGAAAGGAAGTGGTTCCTGGCCACCAGGGCCTGGGAGCTGGGGAGTGATTTACGTAAGGTTCCTTTTGTTGCTGTTTAGGATGTTTAGGATGTTTAAAAACCACTACCTCAAGATGGGCATGTTGTAAGGCCTGTAATTAGTCAGCACTTGGGAGACAGAGAAGGGAGAATCTGAAGTTCAAGACCAGCCTGGGCAATTCACTGAGACCAAGTCTCAAAACAAAAGCAAACCCCAACAAACAAAAGGTAGTGATAATATCAAACCTGATTGTGCAAGCCACATCCATTGATTAAGCCTAACAAACAACAGACAAACTAAATCAAAACAGAGAAGTCTGCAAATAGAAGGGACTTGTTGAGAATAAAAAGGGGTTCAGCAGGAGAGAGAGGGGGATGAGAGGGGAATGGGGAGCGAAAAGCATACAGATTCATTATATATGTGCATAAAATTGTCAATAAAAATAAACATTAAAGTTTGTTAGTGATGGATATGCAGCTTAATGATATGCTAAAGCTATTGAATGATAGTTATACCTCAGTGAAGCTGTCATCTGGCAACATCCATGATGGGTATTATGTAAAAGACATTTGCTGCCAAGCCTGAGACCTGAGTTTGGTTCTGGGACTCTCCTAGTGGAAGGTGAGAACCCAGTCTCTTGAGGGCTTGTCATCTGTCCTCCATAGATATGTGGTGTACACACTCCTCCCAACGACTAAAGAAATAAATGGGGGGCAGGTGTAGTGGCACCTGGCTTTAATCCCAGCACTTGGGAGGCAGAGACAGGTAGAGCTCTGTGAGTTTGACGCTAACCTGGTCTACGTAGTTCTAAGCCAACCAGGGCTATACAGTAAAACCATCAAAATGGGAGAAGAAATTAAAAACTTGATGGCTCCTCAGCGCCCCCTTGTGGGAGCCTGGTTCACTGCTGCTCCATGGTCTTGTGTTGATGGCCTTCAAGGGAAGCTGACCCTGATTCCTAGCCGGCCCATGGCCTCTGCTCTGGCTGTGAAGGATGAGTCCCAGGAAATCTGAGATACCCTAGATTTCAGTGATAGGGACTCCTAGTGCCCACATCTAGGGTGAAGGAGGCTGATGACATCATCAGTGCTAATCATAGCAACTGTGCCCTGCCAGGGAGCTAGGTGCACAAGAGACTTGGAGATACTCATGGCTGGGTTTGGAGTACTAACAGGCTGCTGTGATGTACTGCAAATTAAGCCCCAAGGATGACCTGGCTCCCTCAGCTCCTGCTTTGACAGGAGCCCCCCCCAGTGAAATTTCTGGTCTCCCTAGATGGGGGTTCAGTCCCCACATTTGGAGTACTTTCTTTTATCCAGTGCATAGTGGTTCAGGGATGAAGCCATGGTTCCTTTTGTGGGATTGGGGATGAGAGAAAGATCATTGATGCCTAATTCTAGTATTTGTTGTTGTTTAAATGCTGAAGATTGAGTCTAGAGCCTCATAGAATGCTAGGTAGGGTAATCTACCACTGAGCCACACCCCAGCCCCTCACTGGGGGATTCTAGGTAAGTACTCTATTGCAAAACCATCAGGCCCCCAGGTTCATTTTACTTGGATTTATTTTATTTATGTATATGAATAATTTTCCTGCATGCATGTGTACCAGCTACATGCCTGTTGGATCCAATGGTGCTGGAGTCTTTAAGGATGGTTGTGAGCTACCACATGGGTTCTAGGAATCAAACCCAGGTATTCTGTAAGAGAAACAGTGCTCTTAACTACTGACCCATCTCTCCAGCCCTGGTTAGTGTGTTTCTTTGCTTGTTTTTGTTTTCTTGAAACAGGTGTTCCCTGTGTAGCCTTGACTGTTCTAGAACTTGCTCAGTAGATTAAGTTGGCCTTGAACTCACAGGGGTCTGCCTGCCTTTGTCCTGATTAAAAAGCATGAGCTTTTTTTTTATTTAGTGTAACTTGAGGGCCGGACTCATTGGGGTTTTTGTCCCGCCCAGTCTCCCAGCCGTTTAGGCCCCAAAGAAAATCACACAGAGTCTGCATTAATCATAAACTGATTGGCCCATTAGCTCGGGCTTCTTATTAGCTCTTGTAGCATATATCAATCCGTTATTCTGATCTATGTTAGCCACATGGTTCCATACCTTTCTCAGTGGGGGCAGGTCACATCTTGCTTCTTAGGTGATCTGGGCAGAACTGGGGAGGAAGCTTCCTGCATCCCAGAATACTCCTTTTTGCTCCACCTCTACTTCCTGTCTGGTTTTCCTGCCTATACTTCCTGCCTGGCCAATCAGCGTTTATTTAAAACATGATTGATAGAGCACAAACAATTATCCCACACCACTTCCCTCTTGGCAAGGAACTGCCCATATCTCAACTACTGACAAAATACATAATATCCGGAAATGGATAAGCAGAACTGTCAAATATTGCCGAGACAGGGTAAGACAGTTTTGAAAATTTTCTTGCCTTTAAAAATAATCAGTTATTCTAGGCCTTAGCCAAAGTTGATTGCTTCAACACTGCAAACGTGACTTTGGGTGATTGCCCAGGTAGCCAGTTGTCTCTGTGATTTGTTGCATGTTTTGGAAGTTGTTTGATTGCACTTTCTAATTACTCAGGTAACATTTCCCTTCTCAGATCTTCAGTGAGGTTGAAGACTAGATAAATGTAGCTACTTTCCTCTCATGACTTGGCCAAGTTATTTATTATACAAGACTTAAGCTAGTTAGAATAGGATATTTATTCTTATTGTATATAATTTCGTAGTAGGTTTAGAACCCTCTTACTTAAACAAAGGGGGAGGTGCTGCGGGAGCTCCTTCTGTTCCTTCAGCCAATAGCCATTAAGATACCAGCCCACTGGGGCGTGGTCTCTTTCTCTTTAAAAAGCAACAGCAGCCCTCCGCTCTCTCTCTTGCTTCAGCTACTAGACTCCTTTCTTGGCTGTCATGTAGGATGGTGTTCTGTAAGTTTTTTCCCCTCAAATAAATAACCCTTTGAATCCTAACTGGTGTGGGATTGTTTCGTGCTTTAATTTAGTTCGTGGGCACATGCATGTCATGGTGTGCATATGGGGTTCAGAGGACAGCATGTTGGTCTAGCGATCGAATTTATGTCATCAGGGTTGTGAACATACACCTTTCCCAGTTCGTCTGTCTTACACTCCTCTCATCCTGAGACAGGTCTTACTGAATTGCAAGGCTGATCAGGGTCTTGAGACCTTCCTGCCTTAGTCTTCCTAGTACCTAGGCTTACAAGCAGCCTTCCATGCCTGGCACCTTCTCTTCTTCTATGCCCTGCTTCCTTCAAAGGCTATGGGACTTGGAAGTGGCTCCATCTTGTAAATGGGCTGAGAGGCTTGTGTCTTTGCTTAGGATTCCTCCACTGGCTTTTTTATATATATACTCTTAGGCCTCACTTAACGATGCAGGCTGTCTCAGGGTTTCATTGCTGTGAAGAGACACCATGACCATGGCAAGTCTTATAAAGGAAAACATTTAATTGGTTCTGGTTTATGGTTTCAGAGGTTTAGTCCATCATCATGACAAGAAGGCAGACATGATGCTGAGAGTTCTACATCTGGATCTGCGGGCAGCAGGAGACTATGTGCCACACTTGGTGTAGCTTGAGCACATGAGACTTCAAAGCCCACCACCACAGTCACACTCTCTTCCACACCGCCTGATAGTGACACTCCCTATGGGCTAAGCATTCACAAACAAGAGTCTGTGGGGGCTATACCTATTTAAACCACCACAGTGAGGGATTGTAAAGATGGTGCGGCAGTTTAGAGCATTGGCTGCTCTTACAGAAGACCCGGGTTCCATTCCCAGTACCAAAATAGTGCCTCACAGCTGCCTATAATTCCAGTTCCAAGGGATTTAACATCTTCCCCATTTTTACTTCAGTGATCACTGCATACACATGGTTCATGAACATACATGGAGGCAAAAACAATCATTTACATTAAAAACAATTAGTGAATACAGGCTGGAAGTGGTCTGAGCTGTAACTCTCTGGCATGCCCTTGGTGACCTGCCAGGCTTTGCATACCAAAGGTGTCACAATGCCAGGAAACATTGCTGCCTGTTTGAGTGTCTGGGGGACTCACTACACCCAAACCACAGCACACCATCAACATAATGCCACATAGCCACTTGCAGAGGGCAAGGAGGAAGATTCACTGGGTGAACATGGAAACTGCCTGGTCATCTCATCCAGCTCCATACATAGAGATGTCACGGACACCTAGGACACAGACCCCTCTTTCCAACCATTCCATTATGTCATTAGGATACACAGACTCGTATTTCCAGATGGGACCTCACACACGACAAATAGCCTGGGACATATCTCTTCCTGGTGGTACATTATATATTGCATCTGACCAGGGTCACACTCACAGTGACTCTAGTTGCATCGATCCCTCCAAATAACAGAAGGATCAGCTTGTCACCACATGCTGTCTTCAGACAGCTGACTCCCACCCCTGAGAACCAAATTTGACCTCTCCACCCTCACTTTGGTTTCACTACCTGCCCCCTCTGGGTACTGCCACTCATACCTTAAGGGTGTGCTGAGTTCTTCCCCCAGGAAGAGGTGTTTTTAGGTGCAATTAACCTTCCAACCTGTTTTCCTCCTGGTGGCCCATCAGACCCTACTAATTAGGAAGAATTAAATGGGGGTCATTTCCAGTCACTGAGAAGATGGGGGTTGGTAAAGCAGCTCCACCCACCTTTTCCTTACAACTAGATAGAGTCTAGCCAGAATCCCACAGTCCCCTGGCCAGCTGCTGAGACCTTTGCTGTGTCAGGCCGAGGAAGTGAGTCTCACTGTTGACAGAACTCAGATTTAGTAATCTCCCTTCTCCTGTATCCAACAGTGAGTGGCATGGAGGGTCAGGTTGGTAGTCCTTCCAGCTGCCCATCCATCATTCATCCCACTGCAGAGTTCTGGGGACTCTGGGGAGAAATAAACTCAACTAACCCAGTCACAAGATCAATGTCACACCTGTGAAGCAGTTCATGTTAGTTAATTGTAAATAATTTATTCTTGTTAATTTTTCTTCTGTGTATGTGTGCATGTCTCTGGGTGAATGCTCTGTGTGTGTGTGTGTGTGTGTGTGTGTGTGTGTGTATGCAGGTTCCTGTGGGGCCAGAGAGAGTGCAGAGTCCCCTGGAGCTGAAGTAGGGAAGGCTGTGAGCTACCTGGTGTGGGTGCTGGGACACAAGGACACAAACTGTCCCGCACTACTTTAGAGATTCCCATTTAGGTCTTCCTCCATAGCCAGGCTGGATCAGAGCTCACAATCCTTCCTCTGACTCCAGAGTGATGTTGTTACTGGCATGCCCCACCAAACCTGGCTCTATGTTACCTTTTTAAAATATCCAAGAATTTTGGAGTCTTGTTTTTGATTTATTTTATATTTTAGTTTTACTTGGTTATTTTGCATGTATGTGTTTTGTGATGGCTATTCTTGATTGACAGCTTGACTCTCTGGAATGAACTACACCAGATATGGAGGGCATACTTGTGATCGGATCTTGAGGCAGGAAGACACACATTTAGTCTAGGTTACACCTTCTGCTGGAAGCCTCTATCAGGATCATGGCAGAAGGAAAGGTGGTCTGTTCTTTCTTCACTGCTTACCCTTGCCTTGTCAGCCCATCCACTCCTTCACTGGCATTGGGGCCTGCTTCGGGACACCCAGCCTCGTGGGACTGAGCAACCACTCAGTTCTTAGGCTTTCCATTCACAGCTAGCTATTGTTGGATAGCTGAACTGTAGCCTGTAAGTCATTCTAATAAATTCCCTTCACGCACACACACACATATGTGTATTTATGTGTATATATGTATATATATATATATATATTCATTCCATAAGTTCTGTGACTCTAGATAATCTTGACTGGCACAGGTATTTTGCATGTAATGTCACATATGTATACCACATATGTGCAGCACCTATGGAGGCCAGAAGAGGGTGTCAGATTTCCCAGAACTTGAGTTACAGATTGTGGTGAGCCACCATGTAGGTACTGGGAATGGAACTTGGGTTCTCTGGAAGAACGAACAGGCCAGCGCTCTTAGGCGCTGAGCCATCAGTCAAACTCCAATTTTATTTTTTAATAATGTATTTAATTATTGTGTTGTGTGTTCTTACAAGTTTGAGTTGCACACTGCAAGTGCGGAGGTCAGAAGATAATTTGTGGAAGTCAGCTGTGCAGGTATCAAGGAGTAAACTCAGGTTGTTAGGTTTGGTGGCAAGCGCCTCCATCCACTGAGCCATCTCAGTTCTAATCTCTGGGTGTTACCCACCTCTGCTGGGGGATTCCACGCAGAGCTCCAGCACAGAGCCACTCCCCCAGCCCCTCACTAGGGAGTTTGGGACATCAATTCTAGTATTGATACTTGTCCCTACCCTAGACTCTTCCTTGTCATGAAACAGAGCAGCATAGCTGCAGTCTCGTGGACAGGATGCTGTCACTGTGTTGTCTGCAGCGACTCATATCGTACAGCGCATTCATAGCTCTATGCACCTACTGGGCTATTTTCTGTGAGGGGCTTGAGCTTGTATGGGTTGGTGTCCACAGGACGCCTGGAACAGACCATCCACAAAGCTGGATGGAGCTGGTCACTTTCCATAAGCAGGCGCTCAGATCTGAGCATCCTGACTCTGCACAGTTTCATGGTGTCTTGAGGGCAAGCATCAGAATGGCCCTGGGGTTTGTAGGCTTCGGTGTTGAGCTCCAAGCTGACATGTCTGTGCACTGCCGAGTCTGAGGGCTCCTGGAACTGGCCACCCATGCAGAGATTCGAAATGTTTCTAAGGTTTGTATGCTTCCTTCTGAGAACCTCTTTGGCATTTATTTCATAGGGAGAGTTCCCGTCGGTGTCATGGCAAGCATGTGGAAGTTAGGGCTGCTTTCAAGAGCTGATTTTCTCCTTCCACTATGTGGATCTTGTGTATTGAAACTGTTGTGTCAAGTGACGGGGACTTTAACCCCCTGAATCTTCTCAGCAGTTCTGGTTTTTATACTTCTCTCTACAGGAAGGTGTGTGTGTGTGTGTGTGTGTGTGTGTGTGTGTATGTTAGGGAGCAACTGGGAAGAGTATGTTCTTTCCTCCCACCATGTGGGTCCTGTGGCTCACACTCAAGTCACCAGGCTTGACTACAAACACCCTTATCCAATAAGCTATTTTGCTGACCCCTGTGACCACTTTTAAAGTCTAGCTGTGCCTTGTATAAGAGGGCACACAGAAGCATGATGACCCCAACAAGAGTAAATACTTTGAGCCACAGAATTTGGGGGTAGTTTGTTACACAGCAGCATCTAACTGATGCGTGTGTTATTTCAGAGCAGGGATCAGGAGAAAGATGGCCAGTGACTGTTAGTGTTTGTGATTCTTCAGTTTCAAATTACCAAGGACTTGAAATCTTAGAAGACAAATGAGAATTGTGATTTAGATTTTTAAGACTTTATCATTAAAAAAAGAAAAGTAGAAGAATGTCAGAGAAGGGAGGTGGGGAGGCAGAGGGCAGGAGGATGGAAGAAACTCTCCTAAACTTTGAATGCAGGTGACCCTCTTTCCGTGACCACCCTTGCCAAACTCCAAACCCTTCTCTGTCCTAGATTGGGGCCCCAGCCACCATCTTCTGCAGACCCTGGCCCAGTTCTCAGCTCAGGTCCTGGGCAAAGAGAAGGACAGAAGGGTGCAGGACCTGGAGGTTTTGTCTTTGCCCTTGAGAGGCCCTCAGGTGGGCTCTTGGGTCCCCAAGCTTCTGGGGGCCCCAGGGAGGTAGGCGTTGAATGGGAATGGGAGCTTTGGAGGCAAAGTCCTGAAGCCCAAGGACTAGCAGGAACCAATTAAGTACAAGGCTGGTGGTCACAGTCCAGAGGCTGAGGCCTGTGGGAGGGAAGATAGGCAAGTCAGGAGGTCCTGCATTGGTTCTTATGCTAGGTGAGTGAGTAGATGTGTAGATGGATCCTGGATGAGTGGATGGATGGATGGATGGATGGATGGGTGGGTGGGCAGACAGGTGAGTGAATGAGTGCATGAGGAATGGGTAAGATGGTGAGATGGATGGAGCATCTTTCCACCAAGCTTGGAAAATTCTAATTTCAGGGACCCAGACTGGTACTGCTCTAGTTGGGTCCACTGCTGGAGTTTAACAAAGTTTGTTAAAGTTTGGCTGCCAATCTCTAGACTTTGGACACTCACCCTCCTTTTGACTCCAACCTCTATAGATAATGCCACTCTCCTTCTAAGTTCAGGTTCATTCCCATTGATCCTGAAAAGCAAAGAGAGGGTCAGTGAGCCTTTCTGCCCACAGATGCCTAAGACCTCCTCTCCCTTTCTGTTACCCAGGGTCTGTCACCAGGATCAGATGAGTCAAGTGTTTAAGAAGGTTCTGAGTCAGGCGGTAGGGGCACATGGCTTTAATCCCAGCACTCAGGAGGCATAGGCAGGCTATCTCTGTGAGTCTGAGCCCACCCTGGTCTATAGAGCGAGTTCTAGGACAGCCAGTGCTACACAGAGAAACCCTGTCTCGAAAAACCAGAGAAGGAGAAGGAAGAGGAGGTGGAGTAGGAAGAAAGGAAGTGGGAGAGGAGGAGGGGGTGGAGGAGGAAGAAGAAGGGGAAGTAGAGAGGAATAAGGAAGAGGAGGAGGGGGCAGAGGAAGAGGAGGGAGTGGAGGAGGAGGAAAAGAAGGAAGAGGAGGAGAGGAAGAGGAGGTGGTGATAGTTCTGGCCTTTTAAGAAAAAGTAGTCTCATATTCGGTTGAGCCTGGAGGAACTGGAGCAGGCCTGTGGTGTTATCTTCTGCGCCCTGTGTACAGGTGAGTCATGAGTTATTCATGAGCTGGGTCTAGCAGGTGTGTTGTGAGAGGTGGAGCCTGGTACAGAAAGTGGTTTAGCATAGATAGGGAACTTACCTGGTGTCCTAACTGTCACTTGTGGCTGGGTCTCTGTGTAGCCTGTCATGGGCTGGCCCTCAGGGTTGAAAGATGCACCCTGCCCTAGGAAAGGGGATGGGGTATATGGTGAACCCCAGGAGGCCTACAGAAGTGTTGGCATGAAGACAAAGTTTCAGAAGTCCTGTGAAAGGGGCTGAGGCTGAGGTCTGGAAGCTCCTCAGAGTGGGCTGGGGTACAGGCAGAGGCCCAGGGGGAGTTTCAATGAGATAGACCCCCCTGGGAGTCACAAGAATAGGGTTGGAGCTGGATGAGGAGATAAACGCCTTTAACCACAGCATTTGAGAGGCAGAGGCAGGCAGATATTTTTGCATTCAAGGTTGGCCTGGTCTAAGAGTGAGTTCTAGGCCAGCTAGAGTTCCACAATGAGACCCAGTCTCAGAAATAAAATAAAAAGTTGTCAATACTTAGAGAAAAGAGCCCCAGGAGTCTAGTGAAGGGAGTTGGGGCTCAGGTGGAATTACAGAAGCGCCAATAGGGGACCAAGGGTACAAGATGAGTTTCAGGAAGCCTCCAAAGATGTTAGAGCACAGACTGAGGCACAATAGGTCTGGTCCCACCTGGGACTGGAGGAACTTCCTGCCCTTTAATGTACCTGTGCGGTTGGACTGGTCAATCATGGGTTGAACGATCCGTCTCCGGGCATTAATAAACCTTGGAAGTGTCAGGGGCAAGAAAAAAAAGTGTGAGTAAGTATCCATGGGGTCAGATAGTCACCAGAAGAAGGGACAGCAGAAGCAATCCACGTCTGGGTTGTGAAGGTCAAGGCATGGGAAATGGAGTTTCAGAACCATGGACAGCTCCCTGCCCAGCCACTCACCAGTTGTTCACCTGCAGGATGGTGAGCCCCGTGTCCTGGGCCAGCTGTTTCTTTTGCTCTTCTGAGGGGTACGGGTGCTGTAGCCACCAACAAGAGTCATTCTGCCTGCCCCACAGCTGTCTGCTCCCTAAGGTCTAGCCTTGGTGCATCTGGTCCCCAAGGCAGGAGGAGGGTAGGAGAACCACTCTCCCTCCCTGGTCAAGAAGGCCAGACCCCAACCAAGTCTTGGCGATTTATTCCCATCCCCTTTCACAGCAATCAGAGGCAATTTGGCAGGAGGAGACTCACAGGCAGAGGTGGCAAACAGTCCCACCCATCCAGTACTGCTCAAGGAGTCCCAAAGAGTCCCTCCTCGTCTTCTCCCCCTTCCACTATATATTCTCAGCGGTACCTTCCACCCTAAGGTTTTTTTCTGTAGCCTGGCTGGCCTCAAACTCACCTTGTTGCTGAGGACGACCTTGCATCCCAAGTGCTGGGGTTACAGGTGTGGCTCACCACATCCTGTAATGCAGCACTGGGTGGAATCCAAGACTTCGTCATTCCAGGTCAGCAACCCACCCAATTTAACTACAGCTCAACACCCCCCTTTAAAATTGCAATTATATTCTCATTCTGTGTGTGTACATGTGTGTGGGCCTGCATGTGGGGATCAGAGGATAACTGTGGGAGCCGGTCCTCTCCTTTCACCTATTGCGTTTCAGGGACCAAACTTAGGCTCTGCAGTAAGTATCTTTATCCACTGAGCCATCTCACCAGAGAAGCTCTTGTGTGGTTTGAACAGGGAGGAATCCTATATAGCCTGGGTTGTCTTCAAACTCATAATCTTCCTGCCTCAGCCTCCTGAGTGCTGGGATTGCAGGCTGAACCACCATTTCCAGTTCTAAGTTTCCATTTTTTCTCAGTCCCTCTTCTTCTGTCCTCAGACCATCCCATCTCTACTTTCCTCCTACCAGGTCCTCCCCATATCTGCTTTTAGCCTCTCCCTGTCTGCTTATTGGTCTCCATCCACAAGGCAGTATGGTGGATGGAGTTAAGGCTAGACTGCATTTGAACCTGTGTCTGGCTGAGTGACCTCAGCAACAGGACATCCTCCATGGAGCATCCTGCGGTGGGTGGTGGATAGATGATTGATGGGTAGTTGCATAGATGGATGGCGAGGAGGGACTGCTGGGAAGGTTCATCTCTGGGTGGCTCTTGGTTGGGGCTTCGCTTCTGGGATAGTGACTTCCCTCTCTCCATTCCTGCTCCCACCCAGTCTGAAGGCTCTCACCGAGAGATGCTGGAACAACCAGGCCCTCATGATGTTGGTGGCCACTTTGGGGAAGATTCCCCTCTTCTTGTTCCGTCGACGCTCCAGGTCCAGTTCCTCATCCTCACCTGCAGAACTCGGAGAGGCCACACTTGTGTCCAGCCCATCTCCTGGGGAGGGGGGCATGCCCAGTTGATGGTGGGAAGCAACAGCGGACTGCAGTACCCTCACCCAAGACACCAGGCTGCAGCCGTTCCCCTGGAAGTCCCATAGGAACTCTAACCTTAGTCCTCAGAGACACTCCCAAACTTCCTCTGTCTCTCCTAAATTCCTCACCTTGGTCACTTGAGTTGTCCCCACTCTGGGAGGCCAGGCCTCCACTGGATGGACCCGGGGTCCCCAAATGTGCAGACCCACTGTCCTCATGGTCTCTGATCCATGTATTGTTCTGGGAAACAAGAACAGGATGTCAGTGAGAAAGCCCAGGGAGTCTAGTCCCTGTAGGTCACATCTGTGCCTTCCTGACCTGTGATCTAAGGTGAGTCACTTCACCTTTCTGTGCCATTTTCAGCTGGGAGATGGAAGACAATAGCATTCCTGCCCTTGCTGTGAGAAGTGTGCGATGAGCTCATTTGTGTAAAGGTGTACCATGACTGTCAGGTGAGCTTGTTTGTGTGAAGGTGTACCATGATTGATTGTCAGGTGAGCTCATTTGTGTGAAGGTGTACCATGATCGATTGTCAGGTGAGCTTATTTGTGTGAAGGTGTACCATGATTGTCAGGTGAGCTCATTTGTGTGAAGGTGTAGCATGATTGATTATCAGGTGAGCTCATTTGTGTGAAGGTGTACCATGATTGATTGTCAGGTGAGCTCATTTGTGTGAAGGTGTACCATGACTGTCAGGTGAGCTCATTTGTGTGAAGGTGTGCCATGATTGTCAGGTGAGCTCATTTGTGTGAAGGTGTACCATGATTGTCAGGTGAGCTCATTTGTGTAAAGGTGTAGCATGATTGTCAGGTGAGCTCATTTGTGTGAAGGTGTACCATGATTGTCAGGTAAGCTAGCACAATCTACAGCACACCCACGTCTGATACCCTCGAGACCAGAGATGCTTGAGATTTCAGACCTCACACTGAAAGCCAGGCATGGTGATGCCCATTAGACCCAGTGTTCAGAGGGCTGAGGTAGGATTGCTGTGAATTCCAAGGCAGCCTGGCTTACAGGGTCGGACCCTGCCTCGAAAGATCAATAAATGAACAAAATAAACAAGCAAAATCTTTCTCATTCTGAGCCAGGATACTGGGGGAGTGGGTTTCCTACTCACCCCCAGCAGGAGTAAGGTTCTACCTTAGCACCAACCCCATTAACATGCCCGGCAAATCACATGAATATTAACTAAGTGGAAAAATACAGGCTATAAATAGCCGCTCATTAGTTCAGGTTGGATTTTTTTGCCAAGGAATTTGCAATAAACTTGTGAAGAAACATTCTTGTTTCCAAATGTGTTTTGCTCAGCGCTGGGAACAGATCACGAAGTATCCTGCATGCTAGGCAGGGGCTCTACCACTGATCCCCACCCCAGCTCCTCACTGGGGGATTCTAGGCAGGGGCTCTACCACTGAGCCACACCCCAACCCCTCACTGGGGAATTCTAGGCAGGGGGGCTCTACCACTGAGCCACATCCCAGTCCCTCACTGGGGTATTCTAGGCAGGGGCTCTATTTCTGAACCATGCCCCCAGTTTGCTTTCAGAACTTCATATAAGGGGGTACAGGTATTATTTTTGTGGGCCTTTTTTTTCTTTGAGATGATGTCAGTCTGTAGATCAATCTGGCCTGAAAACTCACTGTGTAGTTCAAGATGGTCTCAAGCTCACAGTGCTGCTCCTGCCCCAGTCCTCAGAATTCTGGACTTACAGGCCTATGCCACCATGCCATGCTTTGTCCTGAGACTTTCCTGTATGATATAATGGAACATAATCTCCTGAGAGTGAGTGCTGTTCCTCCAGACTTCCCAGGTGGCAGCACTGCCAACAGACAGGGTGTCACTGTGTGTGACTGTTCTGGGGTACTGTTGGGGTGACTGCGGTGGCCAGTATCCGGCTCATAAGGCCGAAACTGATTGTGGTGATTACAGCCTTTCTTCCCTCTAGTTTGTGACACAATTCGAGAGTTGTGTTGTCCGTTTTTAAAAATACATTCATCTATGCATTTAGTGTGTATGGGCATGAGTGTGCTGTAGCATGCATGTGGAGGTCAGAGGGCAACTAGAAGGGGTTCATTCTTTCCCTCCATCATATGGGTCATCAAGAGGCACTGCTCGCTGAGCCTTCTCACTGGTCACTGGATTATCTTCCAGGCTGTGGGTGTGGCTAGTGTGGATATGTGCATGTGTGTATGTGACTATGTGGGGACGTCTGTGTGTGTGTGAGAGAGGGAGAGAGACTGTCCTTCGAGCATATAGAGGATGTGTAAAAGTCTGAGCAGGGACCTCCCTGGGAGGGATACCCAGTCCTCTCATAAGTTTCCCTGAGCATATTCATGTGGCATGTTTAGGGCCAAAGAGGCTGTATGTGTGTGCATGTGTGCACTTGTGTATGATCCGCATGTGTGCACATGTGTGTTGAAGGTCTGGAGTCTTGCTTAAATTCTCTCTACCTTATGTACTGAGACAGGGTCTCTTGACATTCTCTTGACAGCGCTCACCCATTCAGCTAGTGTAGTCTGCCAGCTTGCTCCATGTACCTGTCTCCGCCTTCCAAGTGCTGGGATTATGAGTCAGGCTATCAGACTCACCCCTGGATCCAGACCCAAGTCCTTAGGCTTGCACTGTGAGTGCTTTGCTTATTGAACCGTCTCTCTAGCTCCAAACGAGGGTTTGTGAAACTCTCCTGTGTGGTAGTGTGTGGGTGTACCCCAGGCTCTGGAGTTGGGAAGTGTGCCTATCTCTGGGTTGTGCCATTGCTAGATGTGTTAAGAGCATGTGGGTGTGGCCGTCACATGACTTTTTCCAGTTGAAGTGACTTGGGATCCACACAGCTACTACGTATGTTGTCTGGTGTTCTGAGCCAATGGCACTTTATTTACCTATGTTTTTAAGTCTACACAGATGAATATGAAGCCATGTGGTTGGCTCCTGGGCAACATGGCATGTGTGCACATGCCTGCAGGCCCCGATCGTTAAGTGTGCAGAAGGACTTTTTGATCAGTCTGTGTCCAAGTGTGACCAGATCTGAGTTTGTCCAGCAGTGCCTAGAGCTGTTTGGTTGGCTCCATCAGAATTAGCTGTGTGGCAGTCAGTGTGTGCATGCTGTGGTTATCCTGAGAATGGCAGTGCGTGAATGACTGTAGGGTCTGTGCTACTGTCTCATGGTTGGGGCTTCTTTCAGAAGGTGGTACTCATTATGGTCTGTTGTGTAGGACTGTCTGTGCCTAACTTAAGCTGGTTGTATAGGAAGTGCCTGTGCTGTGGTCCAGCTGCGTCTGTGTGTTGTTGTGACATGGGAGTGTGAGTGCGATGCACACTCCACGGCAGACACTACTGAGGAGTTCTGGTATGAAATGTGCCTTCCTGCTGTGTCCATGCCCACCTGTGGTTGCCAGGAAGTGCCTGGTGACCTGTTGATGCCCACCTGGTCTGGGAGACTGGGGCAGGAGGCCGCGTAGTCCTCAAGGTCCTCCCTGTAGCCACCATCCCGATCCTCGATCACCAAGTCTATGGGCATCTTCCCCTTGAGGCAGGTGATGTAGCGATGACAGAAGTTGTCGCACAGGTCGTGGACCTGGGAGGGCAGCGGGGTACTGGGGGGGCCACCCAGGGGAACTAGGGCTGGGGTGAGCAGTGTGAGGGAGCATTCTGCTTCCACTCCAGTGGGGAGTAGGGGGAGGGGGTTAACAGGGGAAGGGGTAAAGGCAGGTGCAAGTGAGACACCCTCACCTTCTCCAGCTCCAGCAGGTGGAACCGGAGTACCTGGATGGCCTGGACCATCTGCAAACAGAGGAGGAAGAAAGAACAGCAGCTAGGTGTGGAGGCACACACAGGGGATCCCGGCATCTGGAGGGGCTGAGGCAGGAGGATTGCCAACAAGACGCAAAGACAAAGCAAGTCTGAGCTACATAGTGGGTTCCTGATCAATAGGGTGAGACTATCTCAAAAAAAAAAAGACAGAAATATCCTTGAGACAACAGCAAGAAAAGGATAGGGACAAAGGCACAGAGAGCACCAACTATGCGGAGGGAAAAAAAGTCAGGTGTGGTGGCTCAACATTAGGAAGAGTTTGGCTGATGGCAGAGGCAGAAAGAGAAGTGACAGGGAGAGAGCCCATCACTACGGAGCTGACCAGCCCTCTGCTCTGTTCCCACCTCCACCTTTGAACTACATTTCCTAGAGACCTTTGCCCAAGGATGTACTGGGGTACCAAGAAAGTGTATTTCTCACTAGCTCTCTTTCTCCCGTTTCTCCCCTGCTCTGTAGGGAGCCGCGTGGAGCCACACCTTCACGCGGCTCCCTACACTGCACTATACAGATAGATGCATTGGGAGGTAGCACCACTTGCTGTGGCTCCCTGGTTCATGGATCTAGAGCTGCAGAGCCAGGATTCAAGCTCTAACCACTGGGAATACTCACACTGGGCAGCACTCCTGTGTTTGGGAATGTGGGTCAGTGGTTTCCTGTCCTCTCCCCTCAGTAAACCCCAGGAACACACAGGCAGGGAAAGACAGGGGATGGAGGACTGGCTACTGAGGGTGTACGGGGGTCGGGGGAAGGCCTGGGCCTCACCAGGTTGTCCAGCTCCGGGTTGGAGGAGAACAGCGGCCTCTCGGAGCGGATCTGGGAGGGAGAAGAGAGGCCAGGCAAGGCGGTTTGCCTCCTGCCCGCCCTTCCTACTGCCTCCCCTGGTGCCTCATTCTTGGGCTGCCCACCTGCTTAGCAAAGGCAGCAATGTCCTCATTGAAGGAATCGGAGGAGCAGACGTCGCCACCTGGGGATGAGCCCAGTCCAGCGGAGGCCCTGTCGCGGGGCGAGCATGTGGCCAGCTCGCACTTCTCAAAAACCAGGGCCAAAAGAGGGAAGAGGGGGTGTCTGGGGGGCAGGAAAGTGAGCATGCATGAGGGGAAGTGTGGAGTGCTCGGAGATGGACACAAAGAGAGAAACAGACCCCAAGAGACACAAAGGATACGGGGCAGCCCCTGCCCTGTCCCTAGACTCACTCACCCATAGATGTCATCCTTCTCTCTCTTCAAGCTGGCGCTGTCCAAACCTGGGGCTTGGGGCTGGGGAGGTCGGTGTGGGCCATAGGGCCCAGGGGCTCGGGGTACTGAAGGTACTGCCTCTGAGAAGCTGGCCAGGGTGTGCTCTGAAATGCCGGGGTAGTGGCGCAGCTCATCATACTATGGGAGAAGGAACAAACTGGGGGTCTGCATCCTCAGGGCTCAGCCTTCTTACCCCAGACCACACAAGCTGCACTCCGGTCTCCAAGGAGTCCTCTTAAGTCCCAAGTATCTCACAGAACTGTCCAAGCGGGTGTGAGAATCCACTCAGGACCCAAAAGAAGACACCCAGGTCAAGAGATGTCTAGGAAGGAACTGATGACTGGTAACCCGGGGAGAGAAAAGAGCAAAGAGGTATAGAGCCAGGGAGGGAAAGCATGGAGGGGAGGGCAGGGTCTGAAAGGAGGCACAACCTAGAAAATTCACAAAATTCACCTGCATATGTACAGCCTTTTCCTGGTCATTTCACAAATGTGACGACAGTACACTTTTATTTATGGAGTAATGGGTTCCATTGCCTGCTGCATCCTAGGCAAGGGCTCTACCACTGAGTAACAACCCCAGTCCCTCACTGAGGGATTCTAGGCAGAGTCTCTACACTGAACCACCCCCTCAGCCCCTCACTGAGGGAGTCTAGGCCAGTGCTCTCCCAGCCTTGTTTGTTTTTGAGATAGTGTCTTACTTTGTAGCCCATGCTGGCCTGGAACTCAGAGCAATCCTCCTGCTTTAGCCTTTGGAGTGCTGAGATTACAGATTTGAGTCACCACACAGCTAACTACACACCTCAGAATGTCTTGATAACTTATCACAACCAACATGTAAATCTACCATACCCATATGCACACGCAGTTGGTACACACTCATGTGACATATGTGCACATATATGCTATAGGGTATGTCCTCCACACCATGCAGGCTTAGAGTACCATGCTCCCAATTGCCAGAAATAACCCCATACATACATACATACAGAAAGACACACCAAGTAGGAATTGAATGAATAGGAAATGGAAGACAGTTGGCACAGTCTGACAAGAGTCAATAAATACATTTGCGGGAAGGGTAACCCCATTCCACCATGCAAACAGTTCCAACCAGAAATAAGTAAGAGTATGGGGGCTAGAATTCTGGGTCCTCTTGTCACAGAATCACCAGTGGGGTAGCAGGACCTTTGATCTCCAGGTCAAAGATTGTCCTTAGTCGTGGAGACCAACCCGGGTGCACTGGACCACCTGTGTGGCCCTCACTCCTCTTTTGCTTCCTGGTGAACTTCTCTAGCACCCTGAAGTGAATTCACCTGCTCCCTGTTGCTCATCAAGAACCCAGAAGATGGGGTCCTTACCTCCTGCCAGGTCCGTCTCCAACCCTCCCTGCCCTCCTGGCTCCAGTCTCTCCCCTCTCTAGGACCAAAGGAGAGTCCCTCCCTCCTCTAGTAGCCCAGTAAGATGACCCACCCCTAACCCTAGGGTGGGTCGGAGACAACGGAAGCCTGGGGGAACACAGAGGGAAAAAGGATGGAGTGGAGGGAGTCCGGGTGGAGAAGACCCAAGAGACAGAGAGTCGGGGTAGGGGGGTCAGTGACGGGGAGAGAGAGCAACAGAGAGGAATAGAAGGAGGGGCAGAAGGGACTCTGAGGGGAAAGTAAGTATCCTTTGCTTTACACTTCTGAACTTGCAGAAAGTATCT
>LOEQ01003289.1:23655-40149 GCA_001685075.1 Bramus lutescens | reverse complement strand
TGTGTGTGTGTGTGTGTGTGTGTGTGTTTACGCCTGTGATTCCAGCACTTGGAAAGTGGAGGCAAGTGGATCAGGAGTTCAAGATCATCCTCTGCTACATAGAGTTTGAGGCCCGCTTTGAGTATATAGGTAGTTTCCAGGCCAGCCTGCCTACATGAGACACCCCCATCCCCATCTCTCTCTCACACACACACACACCTAAAAATATACTCATTCTCCAACAAAAAGTACCAGAACAAAAGAACAATAAAACCTAATTATAACCCTTTTGTATAAGCACATTCCATCTGTCAATTTAATTAAAACTCATAATCAAGCTGAGGCTGAAGGACATACCTTGTCTTTTTTTCTTTTTAGAGACAGGATCTTACTTCACAGCCCTGACTGAACCTATAATTTACAAATCAGGCTGGGCTCAAACTTGTGACAATCTTCTTACCTCTGCTAAGTGCTGAGAGCATAAACATGTCTTTCTAAAGCAGGTCCTCTTATTATTTATTCATCTTCACAATTTGTGTACCATATCATGTGATCAGAGAACAACTGTGGGAGTCAATTCTCTCCATTATGTGAGTCCCAAGGATTAAACTCAGGTAATCAAGCTTGGGGGCAAGTGCCTTTATCTGCTGAGCCATCTAGCTGGCCCCAAGGTACTCTTTTTGTTGTTTTTCCCCTTGAGACAGGGTTTCTCTGTGCAACAGTCCTAGTTGTCCTGGAACTAGCTCTTGTAGACCAGGCCGGCCTCGAACCCACAGAGATCTGCCTGCCTCTGCCTCTTGAGTGCTGGGATTAAAGGCGTGCACCACTACTACCTAGCGTAAAGTGTACTCTGATCCCAGGTGAAAGATCAGTTAACCTGTCCATCCCGATGGCAGATGAAATCACCTGCTTTACTGAACATTCATAGTGACAGTCTGCAGAACCATTCAGATTACACCTGGCCATCACAAATTCCTCACCAGAACTATGCAAAGGCTTTACAGAGGATGAGCCCGAAGCCCCAGGGAGAGCAGGGATGCTGTTCGATGATGGAGAAGGGTTGCAAGCCAGATGCTCCCAATTTCGAGGCCTTCAGAGGGCCTGGATTTGCCACTTCATTGTCACAATCAAACCTCAGCACCTGGAATACATGGCCCGAAACAAAGCAGGCTCAGTAAACATGTTTAAAAAACTCCGCCAACTATGGGCCAGGAAGATGGCTCAGATGGTAAAGGTGTTTGCGATGCAAGCCTCACAACAACCCAAGTTGAATGTGTGGAATCCAGACTGAAAAAAAGCCAGACAAGGGGGTGCACATCTGTAACCCCAGGACTCCTTTGGAGTGGTAGCGCTGGAAGCTCGTTGGCCAGTTAGCTTGGAGTACTCAGCACAGCAGCATAAAGACCCTGACTTGCCCACACCTTTAATTCCAGTATGTAGGACGTGGAGGCAGGCAGATCTTTGTGAGTTGAGGCCAGCTTGGTATACAGCCAAAGTTACACAGTGAGACCCTGTTTCGAAACTATACAAAACAAAAAGACCCTGCTTCAACAAAGAGGAAAGAGGGTTGACTGACAATGTCCTTTAACCCCCACAAGAGGGCCATGGCACCTGTGCATACACGTATTTAGATACCTCCAACTATGTTGTAGGCCCTTGGCCAATGTTGTTAGTACTGAGACCTTATATGGGCAGTCTTCAGAGGTAGTGTGGATATGGAGGAGCTGGAGCATTCCAGATGCCTGGTTTAGTGAAGAAGAGCTCCTGGCAGGCGGGCCTAGTACTGTGCACCCAGTAGCTGTTCTCTGAATCATCCAAAGTGAATGGGATGTGAAGGCCGGCATGGCCTCTCAAGTTTTGTGTCTATGTGTATGTAGTGAATTCATCACGTGCAGTTCACATACATGGGAAGATGGGATATCATTTATCTTGATCTATTACTCATAGTCCTTTGAGATAGGGTCTCTTGCTGAACCTGATGCTATGCTTTTGGCTACCAAGCCCCAGCAATCCTGTCAGTGCCCCAACTTCCTGGGTTACAGGTACGTGCGGTCATGCCAGTGTTTTTGTTTTTTTAGACTTGGTTTTGCTGTGTAACCCTGGCTGTCCTGGAACTCAATTTTATAGACCAGGCTGTCCTTGAACTCACACAGGTCCAGCTGCCTCTGCCTCCTGGGTGCTGGGACTAAGGGTGTGCACCACCATGCTCAGCTATGTCAGTGCTTTTTAACGTGGGTGCTGGGGATCTGAACTTGGGTCCTCATGCTTGTTGCGTTAAGGGCTTTTACCCACTGAGCCATCTCTCCAAGCTGTGCAGTTTGTTTTCATCAGGCTGTCTCTGACTCAAGTGGCAATTTATAATCTATGTTCACTTATTTCCAACCCTACCGTGTATCTGAGCCACTTATGAAGCTTCTAAACCACCAGAAGGGTGGTGACTTTGGTCTAAGCACAGAGCAGCAGGATGTGGTCCTGGCTTGTAGATGGTCAGTGGTTTGGAAGCAGAGCAGGGCTGAGACTCAGACTTGGGAATGGACAGCAGATTCTCACAGGTCTCTTTAGCAATGCTCATGGTGGACAATGAATGGTCAGTCTCCAGCCTCAGGTTTCTCTAGAGCTGAGGACCACCCAAAGTTATCAAGTGACTGAAGCTGTGGGGGCATTGGAAGGACAAAGGAGCAGAGCAGGATGCCTGGAAGGCCAACATTTTCTACTGGTCCTGCTTTGGCCAGGGCAATCTCAAAGGGGAGGACCCAGCCATGGCAGACCCAATGTGGGGGTGGAGTGGGTATGAGGCTCCTGCCATCTCTCCTGGCAGTGTGGAAGGAGCGGGGTGGGGAGAGCAATCGGGGCCCGCCCACAGCTTACAGACTGCATGCCAGTCTGCTCTTTAATGGAGTCTGAAGTTCAGCTGGAGAAACCGCTAACTCCCTACAGGACAGACAGGGCCCGAGGGCAAAAGGAACACCAGAAGAGACTCATGCAAAAGTGGCAGGTTTTATTGTCCTTTTTTGGGCCAGCTGCAGCTTCAGGTCAATAGATAGACCTGGATGCAGGGAAAAAAGCAGGCGAAGGACAGGGCCCAAGCAACCCTGTTGAGTTCCAGGGCTGGATCTAACCTGAGAGGCTGCTATTGTAGGGGGGCAGGGGAAGGCTCCAGGGGTAGAAGTCACCACCAGCCAGGAAGAGCAAGTCTCAGGACTACCTGTGTTCTTATCTCTGTTGGGGGACAGGGTAGGAAAGATAGAAAAAGCCTTAGCACACAGCTGGTAAGAAGATGGGACCGGATGCTTGACCCCAGGTTCCTGCCACACAGAGAGGTCTGTATTGGAGATTCTGTCCAGGTGGTTTCCAGGGCAGGAGGACACCTTTGGGGGCTTAAATAAATGGCAGGGTGAGGGATACAACGGGCACAGGGTGACCATCCAGCCAGCAGAGCCTGCCTGGTGCCCTGGAGGATGTGGCCCGTGTTGCACCCACTCGGCCTTCAAACTCCTGGTGGGAGGTATTGGGCCCCACCTCTCTACTGACAGATGGGTGGAAGGAAGTGGCTGGAGGCCTAGCGCAGGTCCTCCTCGTCACCCTGGATGGTCTTCTTGATGCGCAGCAGCATGGTGGTGAGCCACTGGTCCAGCCTTGAGATGGAGTCATATTCCTTCACCTGTAACACAGAGAGGGTGATCCATGACACTCTCTACTCCTTCCTGGCATCCTCCCTGACCCCAGTTCCAAGGTTTCCAAGAGGGTACCCTGTCTTCTTGGTCTGCAAAGCATGGCGCATGAGCTGGCAGTAAAGATTTTGTAGCTTAAAAGTCCCTCCCAGCATCTTGGCTTTGTGGGTGGAACCGAGGCCTGAAGCCATGAAAACACTGCCTCTTCCATCCTTATACCAGGTGGGAAATGGCCAGTCTGACCTCTTCCCTCGGGGATCTAAATGACTGGGGGCACCCAGTAAGAGATGTCAGTGACAAGTACTGGCTAGAGAGCCAGGATAGGACATAGCTGGAAACAAATGGCTTTCCAGAATGTTCAGAGCAGAGTGGGAGTGGGAACCGATCCTCCAGGGCAGCTGGGTGCTGAGGAGCAGAGGAAGGGTTTAGATAGCCTTGCTGCCCTCAGGGGCTCTGAGAAATTATGAAAACCTTGATTTGGGGGGCGGAGATGGACTGTAATCCCAAAGGATCGGGGCAAGTACAGGACTCTCCTCAGCCTTTGTGCCACTATCTATAAAGTGGGGCAAACACAAAGTGTTCCAGGGTGAGCCACAGGGAAGGAAACAACAGCCAGGACCTAGGGTCTAGAGTTCAAGTAGGGCAGGATTTATGAGAACACATCGAAGATCCACCAGCCAGAACCCCTGTGCCAGCCACTCACCGATTCTGTGTAACTGTCCACATTCTGTTCCTCATGGGCTTCCAGCAGCTTCTGCAAACAGGGTCAGGGTCAGCTAGACTCAGCAGATGCTGTGCGTGGGGGGGGGACACACGGGGGACGGGGGACACCCCAGGCTCCCTCTACTGTCACTGTATTAACTTGTCTCATGTAGAAAACAGAGCAGAATGGCAGGAGAAAACTAAACCAAACACAGCCCTTTGAAAATGTCTCTGAACAATTTTGGTGGTTACCCCAGCTGAGACCCAGGCATCCAGGCACACTTCATCCCCATGTCAGGGCGAGCCAGATCAGCACTTACTTTCATCAGCTTGCATTCCCGGGAATCAGAGAAGGCTGGGAACAGCTCCTCATACTTCTGAACAGCAAGCTGAGCAATGAAGAGGGTGAGAAAAGCTAAGGGCACTGGAAACATTCATTGGCAGCTCTGATTTGGTGCTCTAGGCCCTGCCAGGATCACCTGACTCATGACTGATGGCACCATCCCTAACTCAACTCAATCCAGCTCACAAGAGAGGCTGCAGGCAGGGAGCAGGCTTTCCAGGCAGGGGGTGGGAAAGGAGACAAAAGAGCCCACCCCACATGCCAGGCCTACAGCTGGGCCTTCATACACAGAATCCTTCTGAGGACCTTGGGTGGGTTAACTGACAGTGGGAAAACACACATTGGGAATGCTAGGGGTGTNGATCCCCCTGGGGAGGTGCACACTTGGGTTTTCTCCTGATTTCTCTAGAAGGATTCCTGACAAAACCCAACCATAATTCTTCATCAGTGAGGGCTAGGGATGTGGCTCACATCCCTAGGAGATCGCTTGCATAGTAAGCATGAGGCCTCAAGTTCCATCCCCACCACAAAAAGTAAAATCAGCAAACTGTTCCACCTTCCCAAATGCAAAGCTGCCAGCTGTCCTCAGACAAGTAGGGAGGACTGTGGGGCAGCAAGACACCATGTAGCCCCAGTGGTTGGATCAGGAAGCACCGGAGGATTGAAATCCAACATCCAGTTTCCAGATCCTTCTACCTCCCTATCCCTGACCTCTCTTGCCAGGAAGCAAGAGTAGGCACAGAGTCAAAGTTAAAGACATGCCATTAGGGATCCCAGGGTCTAGCAGGAACTGTGCCTTGGCCTCAGCAGTTTCTGCAGTACAACAGGATGGGACAGTCAGGATTTAACAGTAACCCATGGAAGGGAGAGGCCAGCAAGGAGCCAGCCAGCAGCTGGGAACTCACAAAAGCATCCAGTTCTAGGCAGGAACACCAGGGTGAATAACACCAATGCCAAATTATCTTCCATTCTAACCAAGGCACAAGGGCCAAGTGGAGAAATTGTCCTCTAATACCAAGACGTGATCTGGCCTAGTAACAAACAATGGCAGCCTTCAGGGGTGGCTTGGCTGGTGTGGGCTCACCTTGGCATTGAGCATATCGATGCAGAAGTGGCAGAGGGCAGCCTTGAAGAAGTAGTCTTTGGCGCTGTACTTGAGGAGGGGACTGTCCATGGCACTGGTCCCTACCTATAGCCACATATCACCATGAGCTCAGGCAGGCAACTCAAGGGTGAAGGTCACAGCAGCTGTAAAGTCTCCTAGGAGCTAAACCTGTATCCTAGGGGGAGGTCCGGGGACCTCAGGATGATAGCGATCAGGGACAGCTCAGCAGGGTCACCCTAGTGTTGCCAGAATGACCAGGGAACAACGAGGGTGTGGGTGGAATAGGAGAAGCCAGGTGTCTGTGGGCCTCGCAGGCAGCCCAAGTTAGTGGGGGAGGAGGCATCATTGCTAGCCATACAGGAAATTGGCACTTAGTGGGCAGAGGGGTGGCAGTTGTGGGAGTATGAGAAGCTGTGCACACCCTTCTTCCAGGGCCAGCTGCCTGCCTTTCTTCAGGCCACACCCCGGCCTTCCCCACAAGCAGTGTCCCAGGGGCACTTGACACCTGCTATTTCCCTGCTCTGCTAGTTCTTCTCCCTCCACCCCAAGTTTTCTGGAGAGGACACCCAGCTCTGGAGGCACCTCCTGTGAGCAGTGGCAGGACCCATCTAGGACAAGGTGGTGACATGCACAGGCTGCTGGTGAAGAGCATTTGATGAGGGTGGCCTGGGAGAGTGTAAGACTGAGTGGGGTGGGCAGAGGAGGTGGTGGCAGAAGCTGATAGCCAGGCGAAGCCCACCTGCTCATAGATGTCGATAGCTTTCTGGTACTGCTCCAGCTGTGCAGCATAGCCAGCCACCTTCAGGAGACACTTGTTGGCTGAGCTGTGGGGAGGAGGAGCATGAAGGGACAGTGGCAGGCCCCACAAGGAGGGGCAGGCTAGAGAGGGGCTACCTGTTGGACTCTTCGCCTTTGTAGTAGTCTGCAGACTGCTCATAGTGGGCGATGGCCTGGGGAGACAGGAGAATGGGACAACTGGAGTGGAGGACAGCGTGGAGCAGCTGCCTTCTGCAAGCACCCAGCAGGGACCCCTCCTCCTACTCTGAGCATCATGGTGGGTGGGAATGGGAACACCAGAGGATCCAGTACATCCAGCCTGATATCCGCTTACCTTCTCCACATCCACCAGTTCTGTCTCATAGATCTCAGCAATGGAGATGTGGTGCTTGGCTGCAATTGTGAATCTGCCCTGGGGGACACAGGAAAGGAATGCCTATGACCAGAGACATTTTCCATGCCCAGGCTCTCACCCCATCCCGTCCAGCATCCTTGGGTTCCCACCTCAGTAAAGGGTCTGACCACAAGATGGAGGTGACATGTGAAGGGTGGACAGCAACGAACTGACAGGAGCAGTGGCCTAATGTGGGCTACTACCTAGCTAGCTGCTGTCTTTCAGGATACTATCCCTAGAACAGGGAGAGGACGAGCATTCCTCAGGTTCCTAGGGACCCCAGGGAAAGGCTAGGCAAGGGGGAGCACCTGCACAGACAATGGATGGTCAAGGGGGCAGAGGCAGCAAAGGAGGGGTGCTGTGTGTGCTACAGCAGACACCCCATTCTGTAGCCCAGCTCAGTGACAAATCCCCTGCCTTCTACAGCACAGCACAAACAGGATGGGACAGAGTAAACCAGGACCAGCAAGCAACCCTTACCATGTCTGTATAGATCTCAATTGCTCTCATCAGACAGTTAATGGCCTCTAGGGAGGAAAGAGAGGATGGAGAGGTCATTACAGCAGGTCCTGGAAACAGGAGGTAGAATGTTCTCCCCAAAAGAGATGACAGGCACACAGCTGCCTTGACTTCAAGGCTCTTGGGCTCTCTCAGAGCAACTGGAAAGGAGGGGACGGGAGCCCTAGGCCCCAGGCAACCTGGTCAGACCAAATGTCTGCACACAGAGACATGATGGGCACATCTTTCCAGGGAGGCCCTCTCCCTTAGGCAGCCACACTTCTTTCTTTCTCTTAGGATCAGGGTACAATGGCATCATCAGACTCCTGGAGTTTGACTCAGACTAGCACAGCTGTTCAAGGGCAAACTGATAGCCAGGGCTGAGCTAGGCAGAGGCTACCATGTCCACCACCTGTCCTGGAGGCTCTACCTTGAGTAGGTTCCACCCTTGTTACTGGCCTGACTGGCCTTTCCGGCAGAGAAAGCTGTATACCACAAGCACTGGGACCTCTCTGTGGGGGCTCTGCACCCCCAGTGCCCCCAAAAGGTGCCAGTCCTGCTGGCTGCTCAAACAACAAGCTGTACCCAAACCAGGATGGCACTATGTTGTACCATCTCTTCCATGATTTTAAATTGGGGAAAGGTTTTTTGGACAAGTTATTTGAAGGAGAGAGGCGTGAGTGGGAAGCATTTTCCAGCAGATGGAAATAAGCTCTCAGTATCTTTTAAGTACTTTAATGTACCTCAGGCAGAGAGTTGGGGTGGTCACAGAGTTGAAGGTCAAGGTGAACCATATGCTGGGAAGGCTCCAGGACTGCCCACTGGGCTGATAGTGGACTGCACTCTTTGGGATAAGGATGCTAAGGTTGCTTCCAGAGGGCACTTCAGTAGTTAAGGCCCACTGGCATAGACTCTATTGGTGAGACAGCCCCCTCCCACAGCAGCAGGGGAGGAACATGGATTCACAGAGCCTAGTCCTCTCATGCTGGCTCCTTGCTCTAGAACAGCTCAGAAAGTGATAGGCTGCCAGCTGATACCCTGAGCTGCTCTCACCACAGGCCTCAGTGAATCCTTGAAGATAAGTAGTAGGGCCTTTGGTATGTTCCTGCCCTATTTGGGTGCTCAGCCTGTCTAGAGCAGGTGAGGAGGTAGAGCCCAGATCACCTCTGCATTACCCTGAAGGCCCTGATCATAGGCAGATCTAAGCAAGCACTGTCCACAATACAGTAGGGACAGACTGCAGGCTCCAATGAGGAGGTGGGATAGGTGGAAAGACATCAGGTGTCTTGTACACAGTAGGCTCCCAGGAAACAACAGTGGGTGTGGGGGTAGAGAGGACATGTGGGGCTAGACTACTTCTCTGCCCATGTACATTTACAGCAAGCTCCTGCTATAAAAGGATGAAACTCCTAGGCCTCAGGCAGGCAGCTGCTGCTAATGGAAAGTCTTTGGTGAGATTCCTAAAGAGCTGATGCACCAGACTACAGGGCAGGTGATCAAACAGCTAAGGTCCCTCCAGAAGAAACTGGGTGTTTAAGCCTCCACTGGCCATCCAGCTGTTTCCCAGGACACCCAGGCATGCAGGGAGACTCTGGAGCACAAGGCTGCCCCCTTTGGGATGCCTGGAGCTGCGGTGCTCACCTCACAGTAGTCTGTGCTGTCACAGAGGAGAAAACAAGAACAGCAGATTGGTGGGCTAGGCTGCAGCTTAGTGGTGCAGCACAAGGCCCTGGGTTCCCTGGGGTGGGGGAGTGATCTGCTCAGGCTACCTGGGCATGACCTCCCGTGCTTGGTCACTCTTCTCTGTGAGCCCTGACCGGCCCCAGACAGAACTGCTGTCACTTATGCAAATGCACTCCCCTCACCTGTGGAACTGTGACTGGGGAGGGCACCAAGGCAGTAGGGCTGGATGCCACATAGCTGCTATCCTTCCCTGCCCAGCATAAGTCCCTAGCCCTAACATCACAAGTTCTCCTCTCACAACTGTGCTTTTCCTACCACAAGTTTGCCCTCCCCTTCACACCCTTGGCTGCACATCCTCAATACACGTTCATAGTAGCTTGCAGTTGCTGAAGCTTGACCCAGAGAAAAAGGACATGGAACACAAGCTGGGAGGTACAGTTCTGTTCAAAGAGCTCATGATGCTATGGCATCCTGAAGGTTGGCAGCCACTACCACCAAAGAATGAGTGCCCCCAGCCACTCCAGATGGAGCAGTAGCTGAAGGGCACAGATGCCAGGCAGCATCTTTAGGTCAATCTGTTTCCCAGGGGAGCAGAAAGGAAACCGTGGGGAGGGCTCTGTGGAGGAGAGGACTGCCCTGAGTCACTGGGTGTAACTAAGTCCTCCCTAGCCAAGAGGCCATACATCCCTCTCTGCTTGTCGGGCCTGAGCCCCACAACATCACAGCTAAAAAAACAGGAGTGACCAGTCAGTCCAGGGGAAGAGTCAACAGTCATCTCTCTAACTGGGAATGGTCCTGTCACAACAATGGCAGCTATCCACTGACTGTGGGGAGGGCAGGGGGTGTTTTCCTTCTCCCCAGAGGTGTGCCTTTATCCAAATACTGAGCATCTCCTCTGGGAAAGAATATTCACTTCTTTCCCATTCTCCTCAGAGAAAAATCCTAGATATTTAAAAAATTTATCTATGAGGTTCAGTTGCATGTAGTCCAGATTGGCCTCCAACTCACTATGTAGCCAAAGACTGAGGATGACTTTGAATGTCTGAGCTTCCTGTCTCTATCTCCCAAATGCTGGGATGACAGGCATGTACTGCCATGACTGGCTTAGATGGTCAATTTAAAAAGTAAATATCTTTGCTTGCTGAAATTTAGTTAGTAATCTATGTAGCTCTAAGGTTTAAAAAAGAACCATACTAAAGACTGGGGACATGTACAACTCATTCTCAGCACACAAGAGGTTCAGGCTCCATCCCTAGCACCACAAAAATAAGCGAACAAAAATAACGAAAGCAAACTTCCCAGCCCAGGAAATCCAAGTCTGAGGTCCATGGGCTGTGCTTTGGCCGAACCAGGCTCCTGTCCCCATAGGCTCTGCTTTAAAGAGCTGGGCTCTGGCAACTCATCCAAAGTTTCCTCTCTGGGGTGCAGGGAAGGCAGATCAGGCTGATTTCTGCTCTACCTGGTTCATCTTGGACAGCCCTGCTCCCTCTTGCATGCTAATTCTGACAACTGAACAGCTTTGCCTGGCTCCCTGGCAAGCAGTGGGTCTGAAATGGAACTCCTACTCCCAAATGCTTGAGAGCTGCACACCAGGGTGGGGGAGGTAGGGATATAGGACAGGATGCCAGTACCAGCCAAGGACCAGTCAATTCTGAAGTTAGGGCTTGTTTTGCTCTTGGTCTATCATGTGTCAGCCAATGGAAAAACACAGATCTGTGTAGACACCTAAGGATAAGGGGACAGTACTCAGTTGCTCTGCCATTTGTGGCTCACAGTGGTTCTTACCTTGAGGGTCAGCTTTTTTGAAAGCATTGCCTGCGTCCACAAAGCAGGTGGCTGCATCATGTTTGCTCTGGAGCTGTAGGTGCAGCTGGGCAGCCTGGCAGAAAGCATTCCCAGCAGCTAGAATAGAACAGATTGTCCCAGCTTTAATGCAGTTGCAGTCACTGCTTCCAGAGGTACATCAGGCTCACAAGAATACAGCCAGAGTCCAGTCCACTCCAGCCCACGGGCAGCCTGAACCCCTTGCAGAGTTTCCTGAAGACATCAGGAAGTTGCCTCAGGAGGAGCTGAGCCCAGGTGCACAGAAACAGGCAGGGTAAACCCAGTGTCAATCCCATGTCCTTCTCCCAGTCTCTGCCAGAACCTACAGAACCACCACTTTCACAGAGAGGAAGGAAAGGTAGGGAGAGCTGAGGGCTACAATACATGAGACATGACTCATAGGCTCTTGGGCTTAGAGCTCTCCCTTTGAATGGGAAGCCCAGAAACTGAACAGAAGGTAGAGATGAGGCAGGGTGGGAGGGGTGCTCTGGGAAGGTACAGGTGAGATTAACTCATGTGACACTTCCCACTTGCTCCCTTCCCTAGCCCATTTCTTTCCTCCACAACTCCCCAAAGCTCTCAGGTGTACCCCTGCTATGAGTCCTTGCCTAGAAATGGAAACAGGATATGGATATCAAGAGCTAGAGTCCATGTGAACAGTGCTCATGCCTGAGGCCCAGGTCATTCTGTGCTGGGTCAACACCCATAGGCCCCACACCGTTTTGTTCACCTATCTCCCCTAGCCTGGCTAAGGGGAGGCATCAGGGTCTTCCTTGCAGCGGGCAGTACTCCAACACCACCTCAGCTAAAGTGCTACCTGGAATGCTCCTCCAGTCCCAGTTGAGTGGAGCCTCTAAGCTGTGGAAGGCCTGGCTTGTCACCTCTCTCCTGAGCACAACAGGACACACAAAGCCTGCAAAGGCTTTGCTCTACCATTATCTGATCATTACAATCACCTTGTGGGCCCTGGGACTGAAACCACAACCTCACAATCGCTGGGCTAACACTCTGCCCAAACACTGTCCTATCCTTAGTAACAGTAGTACTATTCATCATTGTCAAATAGTGTTTTGGTTTTGAGACAGGCTCACTTTTATTACAGAATGATCTCAAACTCCCTGAGGGCTTCGAACCCCTGACCCTCCTGCCCCACCTCTGGAGTGCTGGGATACCTTGCTAGGCTCCCAAATTGTTTTTAAGAACTCCAAATAGTTTGAGCAGGGGACAGATGGCCTAAGACTTCTGTTGAACATGGGGAGGGGCAGGAGAGCAACCTGTGATTAAATAACAGTCCCTGGAGAACTGAATTTTGGTAACTGAACTCAGGATGTGGTAATAAATGAGTCTGTCTTGAACCTCTGTACCCACTGTCATCCCCACCGTGTCCAGAAAACTCCTCCCTAAGCTCCCAAACTGAACTTGCTTAGGCTCCTTGAACCAACCTTGCAGACAGAGGAAAGCCATACTATGAAATCAAGTGATGGGCTGCCCCAACAGATCTCATCTGGAGGCCTAGTGGATGCCCTTCCTGTCTCACTTCCTCAGAAAGAAACCCATCCCCCCCACATTAACCCCCAACTTAGGGGGCAAAGCATCCCACTGGTCTCATGTTGTGTACTCCTGATGCTGGAGAGGGGACTTCAAGGCCATACTCAGGGCCGGGCCTGTGGGCTGAGTGCACGCACCGCTCCAGTTCTTGGCCATCTTGAACATGTTCGCCGCTCTGGCATAGATCTCGCATGCTTCCTCTATTTTGGATGAACCTCTGGGGAGAAGGGAAGGTAAGAAGTAAAGAGATCATCCAGTCTCCTGTCATCTTTAAGAAGTAGAGTTATCCAGTCAGAAAGCAAACCCACACTCTGCCCTGCCAACAGCTAAACTGTGCCTTGACCCCTGCATAACAGGCAGTCTGCAGGTGGAAGGCTGGTACTACTGTTCCTGGAGGGAGTATGTGGGTGCCCATGGTAGTGGTGGTGCTTCACCTCCCCTCCTCCACAGCCTGACTCTCTTCTACTTCCTGCCTATATGGTAAGTGACCACATGGACCCAGTGAATTCACATGAGGCTGCAAAGCATTCTGGGGGAATCCCCAAGACCCCGATCCTGAACCTGTGCTTTGCATATTGCCATGGTTCCAGGAAGACCTCACTACAGAGTGTGTTGTCATACTTCAGAACAGGGCAGACAAGGCACATGTCAGCCATATGGAGAAATACTATCACAAGACATAAATATAAAATGCTCCTGTTTACATAAAAAAAATTAAGACAGTGAGAAGAAAAGAAACACACATTTATATAAACACTGTTTCTGGAATAATATACCCAAACCTAGTAATAGCATTGTTTCCTGAGGTAGAGCCTGCAGCATCAGGGCTGGAGGGGGCGACATTCACTGTACATGTTTGCTCAGTTTGTTTTGTACCATCTGCACATTTTATCTCTTTCAGAAAATTTATGTATTTCATTATTTTATTTTTACATGGCTCTTGTATATCTCAGGCTGGCCCCAAACTCTAAATCTTCCCGCTGCCTGCCACCTTCTGCATGCTGGGATTACAGCAGTGCACTATGTGGTGCTAGGGATGGAACTCAGGGCCTTGTGCATGTTAGGCAAGTGCTTCACCAACTCAGCTCTACCTCTAGCCCTATGTTTTAATATCAGAATTTACATTTGACCTGCAGTCTAGCAATGAATCCGAAGACACAACCAGAAGAGTTGCAAAGGCATTTGGCACAGCATTCTGAAAATGGAAACCCACCAGGGTAGGAGCCTGAGAGACATACAAGTGGAGGGGACATTTTAGTCTGTTTGCTGAGCCAGGGTCTTATACAGTCCAGGCTGGTCTCAAATTTACAGCATACTGAGGGAGGTGACCTTGGACTCCTAATCTCCTAGTGCTGAAGTTATAGGTTTATACCATCACATTGGGCTTTGGCTTAACAAGCAAGTACTCTACCACTGAGCTACATCTCCTGCCCCAGTAGCTTGTAGCTATTTTAAAATAAAGGGCACCTCTTTGGGCTTTACCCTGGCTTCTCAACCTCTAAGAGGTTCATATGAACCTCCTCCTTGGCCAGGGACAGAGGGCTTTCTTATTAGCTCAAACTCCTAAGTCTCTTCCAAATTCTGTCTTCCTGTAGGGTCTGTGACCCAGCAACTGTTCAAAACTCTCATCTCCCACACGAGCAGTCAACAAAATTCAACACCCCATTGTCCTCAAATGGATTTCAAATCCTTCCCACACTGGCAGTGTTTAAAAAACAAAAAGGGACATTTCCCCATGAAAAGGCACAAACCCCGTCCTCACTACCTGTCCTACACCGCCATGGCAATGGACCAGCATGGATAATGCTTGGGAGTTTGGCATTATCTATCACAGTTACAGGGCCCTGGAGGTCATTCTCTTCATGTGTGACCCGAGCCAGACCACAGACCTGATCATTGTGAGGCAGCACCGACAACCACATGCCTGCGCACTTGCTCAGTAGGTGGGTGGGCAGGCATGGATTGGGCCTTTTAATTACTAGTTTGGAGACCAAGTGATTTGGTGACCAGTCAAGCCTGACCATTGTGCCAAGCCAGCAAATAGCCTGAAGGAAGACTCCTAAATCCAAACAGCATCAAGTGAAGTGCTTCATCAGACAGAGTCACCCTCTGCTGCCCTGGTACCATGCCCCTCCCCCACATTACTAGGACCCTTTTTTTTCCTTTAGGCACTCCCTATCATAGTGAGGTCAGAAATGTCCATGTTGCTGTTGGCACAGATTAAATCAGGAGGGCCCCTTGGACATGGATGGAAAGCACCCCCACGAGAATTGTCTCTGGAATGCTCTCTGGATACAATGGAGTCTTTTCTGCCACCGACAGCCCCAGCCCCAGGAATATTCTGTCTCTGACAGGGTCTCAAGCACCTCAATACCCAGGCTGGCCTTGACCCTTGCTACATGCTGAGGTTAGCCTTTATGCTTGGGACTGAATTTGGGACTTTGAGTATGTTAGGCAAACTCACTACCAACTGAGCTATGTCCCTGCAATGTCTATTTTTACATTTATTTTATGTGTATAAGTGTTTTGCCTGTATGTATGAGCACCACTTGGGTGCCTGATGCCCAAGGAGATCAGCAGAGGGCATTCAGGTACACTGGAACTGTAGTTATAGGCAGTTGTGAATTACCATGTGGGTGTCAGGACGTGCCAGAAATTGAACTAGGGTCCTCTGCAAGAGCAACAAGTGCTCTTGACTGCACCTCTCCATTCTTTGGAGTATTGTCTGAATAAACCATGCTCACAGACATTAAAAACAGATCTTTTCATTCCAGTGATCCCTTAGTTCATCCCTTCTTGATGGGTGGAACTAAGCCCCAAGTAGCCCCAAACGCTCCTGGCAGAGCAGTCGAGTATGGTGTTATCAAGAAGCCTGAGGAAGACTGGCAATGAGAGCAGTCACTGCTGGCTAGGTTTGATTCAGCTCAGCACAACAGGCAGACTTAGCACAAAGTCTGCCAGCTGCTGGCTGCAGCTCTCTGATCCCACGCTAAGCTGGGCTGACCTGTCTACTGCAGTGAAAGCCAGAGGGATTACTGCCTGCTCTGACCCCAGGCTGCCTCCTGTCTTGATCCCTGGTCCTTGTCCTGCCTCTGTGATGTGTCAACAGAAGATCTCCAGAGTCCCAGCTCCTTTTACAGATGGGAGCAAAGTCCCCAAGGGGCAAACCCACTTGTGCAGTTTACCCAGCAAATCCTGAAGAAGCCATGTACAATTTCCTTAGCTGTGAAACAAGTATCTGAGGATTTGATGACAGCTGTTCACAGAGCCTGCGCTCCACATTATCAGCATGCTTGCTCACAGATGCTTGGCATGAGGGCTGTCCCTGATGGTGTGAGGCCAGGGCTCAGCCCTCAGTGGCCATGAAGCTATCCTAGAGGAGGGAAGAGCACTGGAGGTGAACTTATAACATGTGCAAAGGCTGAGTCAGAAACATGCTTGAGGAACTGAGGAAGGGAAGTGGGTCAGCTGGATAGGGCAGGGCATGGCACAAGGGTGGAGCAGACAGGACATGCCTGGAAGAGTGGAGGCCTTGCTCTGACATGAGAGAGAGTGACCAGATGGAAGATGCCCTCAGAGCCAACATCCATGCTGCTCCTCTGCTGGCTCACTGAGGCTTCCCATCCCAGCTGGGGGAAGCTGCTTCAGTCACCTCTGACCCTGACCCTGAAAGGATGTCTCCTGCATGATGCACCACAAGCTCACTGCCTCCTGATGGGCCTGGGTAGGGCTGCATGTGACAGCTGACAGGCCTCCCCCACTGACCTCCTCCGAGCTGCCTCGGCTGCACTCTTCAGCCCACAGCTCCGTGCCTCACTGCGAATAGAGGGAACTGGTTGGGGCTGGCCTGGTGCAGGCTGTCTATAATTACTGCTCAGCTTTGCTCCCCCAAGAGGCGCGGAGGAAGCAGCCTCAGGCCTCCCAGGTGCAGCTGCCATATGGAGTGTTGAACGGTGCCAGGAAAGTGCAG
>LOEQ01003289.1:4876-18701 GCA_001685075.1 Bramus lutescens | reverse complement strand
AGACCCCGGCCAGGGTCTGCAAGGCCGCAGAGAGGCTTCCACAGTGCAGAGGGCATGCGAGCCCACTCTTCCCCCTCCTCCGGCCCAGCTCCGCCCGCCGCTTACCCAAAGAGGCCGGAGAAGAAGGACTGCGAGTTCTTCACCTTGCGCTCCGCCTCAGCCAGCAGTGCCATTGCCTCAGCCTGCTTCCCGGAGTTGTCCATGATGCCACGAAGCTGCTCGGCTCAGGCCCGACACAGCCGGGCGACTACTTACAGGCCCCGGAGACCGCGCACTCGGAAGAGCTCCGACCGCTGGGTTGACGTCGCCCGGCCCTGTTGCGCCACGTGACCCGTGCGGACCAACCAGCGGGCTCGTGCTGCGAGGGCGCCCCTCTTGCTACGCCCCCTCCTGCCACAGCACTCCACCCCTTGACCCGCAATACTCGCCCGCGGACTGACGCCATTAGCTTCCTAAGAGCCCTGCCGCGTACTGCCACGAGACACCACACAAGCCAATCATGATCCTGTACTGCTAAGTACACCCCCTCCAGCGCGACCTTTGACTCCCTCCAACCAATCAGCAGGCGCTATTGACTCGTTCTGCCACGCCTCTGCGGAACTGGGACGAACTAATCAGCTGACTAGTGACGTAACGCTCACGTTATGCCTCAAGGTTCACGCTCCGGGTTTATCTCCGCCTCCTGCTTTGCCTCATTTCAGTCACGTGGGAAAGGCTTGGTAGTGTAAAAAAAAGAAAACTTCTTACGCCCTCTGGTGATCATCTCCGGAATTGGTTTGGGAGTCCAGAAAGTCACCATTTCTAGCTGGAGGACTTATGGGTTGGCTCAGCTGGTAAAAGCACTATCTAACAAGTTTAACGACCACAGTTCGATTCCTGGGACCAACATGGTGGAAGGTGAGACCTGACTCCTGCCAAGTTGTTCTCTAACCTACACACACAACACACACATACACACTCACACGAGGTTGGGGGTTCTTTCAGTACCACACATAGAATGGCATGGGCATGTCAAAGGGGCACAGGAGGAGCTGGGGAGACGACTCAGTGGCTCATCTGACATGCAGGAGCACTTGGGTTTGGATACCTCGACCGGTGTAAAAAGCTAGGTATGTTAGCGTGTATCTATAACAGCAGTGGGTGGGTGGGAGGCAGGCATATTCCTGGGTTCCGGGGTCAGTGAAAGACCTTGTCTCAAAAAAAAAGAAAAAGAAAAAGAAAAAAAAAGATGAAGAACATTTGAGAAAGATTTCCAATATCAACCACTGGCCTACACACAGAGAGAGACTGACACATACACACAAAAAAAATACTTTTTTAAAAATTAGTGGAAAAGTATAGTAAGATGTTGATGGGGGAAACTGGGTATGTTCAAGTTTTTGGTACTATGTTAGGTTTCTGTAAATCTACAGTTATTCTCAAAGTCTCATCTAGAAGACCAGCCTCCAGGGCCTGGCCCACAATGATTCCAGTCCCAACAGTGGTGTGGTGCAGGGATCTGTATCTGCACTGCACTTTACTGGTTAGCTAGCAGAGAACATTTGAGGAAAGTGCTATGTGAGTTGGGTGTTGGAGACAGAAAAAGGCAAAAGACAGCTCCCCCTGACCATTTCTCATTGAACACTTGTTTGAATGTCCCTACGCTCACCACTGTATTCTAACCACAGAGCTGGTGAGTTTGGGTGGCCACAATCAGTTTTGGTTCCACTTCCGTTTGCTACAAGGTGTCTGTCATATTTTTGGAGCAGCAATAGATGACTATATATCCTCACCCATATGGTCAGATTTGCATTTCCACTCATGGAGTTGGGCTACTCAGGGCAGAGCAGTGGAATGCACAATGCATAGCCATGCTCAGGTCACTGGGAACACACAGCAAACAAAGTGCATTTCCTCATTTACCAGCTTACATGCACTGGGAAAGCATGTTCAAGCAGGAAATCAATTTGTAGATTACTAAGAAGAAAGAGGGCCAATTCTGGTTCCTGGGCTGCCCTGCACCACCTCCCTCAAACAGGGCATCTCAACAGGGCTCCAAAACTAATTCCCTCCCTGTCTTTAATCTTTAGCTGAGATGTGGTCCCTTGGTGAGACCTCTGTAATTCTGGGATGGGGCCCTGGGACACAGGAGGTGAGGCAGGGCTCTTCTCTATTCTCTTGCAAGTTGAGGTTGGGGTTCCTGTCCTTACATGGGCTGCAGCCAAGATCTCATTCTGCTTGCTGCCAGGGTCCTTATCCTTGATTTCAGGTTGAGCAGCTATATCCACACATGCTTTTCTGGCTTCAGTCTATTATCATGGCCATCACCTGTGTGCTCATTCACACCTGCTACCAAGTCTTCTAAAATGGAGCTCTATGAGGAAGGGGTTTTTGCTTCTGTGTGTATGTTCCCACCTGCAGACTGGGAACTGCTGATGTGCACTGCTTAACAGAGCACAGCTAACAACTATGCCCACCTTCTCCCTGCTCACCTCTTGGCCCCAGCTGTGGCCCTGAAGCTTCTGCAGAGCACACAGGCTGGGAAGTTGGAAAACAGCTGTTTAAGAACCCAATTTAATAAGATACAAGCAGACACAAAAAACACACCTAACAATATACAGTCATTGCAAGACTAAGGATGATGGGAATGCAGGGAGGCCCCACCTAGAGGAGGGCCCAGCTCACTGGATCTCAGGTGTCCTCACTGATTCTCTCTAACCAATGTTAGTCCCATACCTACAGCTCAGATCTAAAAGCCACCTAGACCAAACCTGCCTCCCAGGGTCCCCTGCTCCAAGTGAATGGGACTACAAATATGCAACTATTTACCAGGAAAGAATGGAGCCTCTGGTCACCCACATGACTTCAGAGCTACTTGTGACAGCTTCTCCTGTTCATGTCCAAATGCCAGTCAAGCTTGCTAACAAAGCTGGACATTGAGAGGATAGAGGGGAAGGGTGCCCCAAACACTTCTGAGAGGCCCAGGGCACTGGCAAAGGACTGGATCCCCTCTTGCAAACCAGCTTCCAGCAAGGAGTCACCACTGCAGGGGGCCCATGTCAGCTCCCAGCTCTTCCTCTTCCTCCTCCTCTTCCTCCTTCAGAGGGTAGGGCTTCACAGGCCACTTCACCCTGATGGGTTCCACATGCTCCTGGAGGCGGTGGCGCTTCATGTGGGCATTCCGACTCTTGATCTTATCGAACACTCTGAGGAGTCACAAGGATGTGGGTTAGAGCTGGAGGAGCTTGGGAGGCAAGTCAAACAAGAGGGTGGAGGTCCAAAGGGAAGGCTAGTACCTCTCACACTCTCTGCAAGGGAACATGCCCTGGCTCTCCACACTCCCTGGAGGCTCAGGGGTACGCTTGGGGGCTGCACTTGGGCTGGAGTGAAGAATAGACTCCCTCCTGTAGCTCTTGGTCTTTATCTTTAACGCAGGAGTTGGGCAGTGGGTGGGTCTATCCCGAGGGCTGCAAGTGATCTGCAGAAGGGGTAAAGATGACTTAAGACACTTGTGTGGAAACATGTCCTCTGCAGGGAGACCTTCCCTTAGGAGCCTCCCCCAGCCTCTGGTGGACCAAAGATGCACCCAGGCCACTCCTTCATGCATCCTCTACCTTGTCTTCAGTCCTTTCTACCTCATCCAGCTCTCTCCTGCCCCTCTTCTCCAGCCCAGGAGCTCGGCCACAGTCAAACTTGACCATCTTTTTCCAGATGTAGTAGTATTCAACGCACTGTGCCACACTCTTAGTCTGGATCTAGTGGGAAGGAAGACACAGACTGTGGGCAGTACCTCACATGTGAACTCCACCTTGGAAATCCCTTCCCCAACACCTCTGCCCATGGTGGGCAGAGGGAAGGATCTTGGTCCTTCCAGGTGGTGAAGGGTCCAAACTGAAGTCACATATTAGTCACCTACACTAAGTGCAGCATGCTTCTTCCCTGTAAGAAGGCACATAAAGACCCACAGGTGAGGAGGCTCACTGTGATGTTACAGCAGGCAATAGCCACACTTAGTGAGATTGGGAGTGACACAGAATGCCCTTCCTCTGTAGTGAGTACACAGCTATCAAACTAAACAAAGCCTCAAAAGTCCTCCAGGGAAGTGGCCACATGAGAAGGACGGCTCTGAGTGCAATGGAGTTGAGAGTACTCAGGCCCAGCCACTTGCTCTTGTAAAATATGACTCCTGGGCTGAATGTGGTGGTGCATGTCTTTAATCCTCTGGAGGCAGAGGCAGCATGATCTCTGATAGTGAGTTCCAGGACAGCCAGGACTATGTAGAGCGATCCTGTCTCAACAAACAAGCATGACTTCTGGAGTCAGGACCGTGAGTGATATGGGACTGTAATCCCAACAGGAGGACTAAAGAGTATGAGGCCAGCCTGTGCTAAACAGTGATGATGCCTTATCTCAAGAAAGAACCTCTGCAAAAACACCTAACAAAACAGAGAGCTAGAAGTGGGACCTAGTGGTAGAGAGATTGCTTGCTATGAAAGAGGATGTGGGTCCCCTTCCCAGCACCAAGAAGATGGGAGGATGAAGGGAGATAGAAGGAAGGGAAAGTCGAGCTGCCTAGAAGGAAACTTTCCCAAGAAATTAACTGTCAGTGAGCGCCAGAGCACACTTTCTCCACAAGAATCTGAAACTGCTTGCATGTTGTCAAAAATTAGGAGTCAAGGCAGTATGTCTTCTGTGTAGGAAACAGTACCAAGTTAAAAAAAATAATAAAGCTGACTTCTGCTCCTGAACACAATAGAATAACAGGAGCAAATTCACCTTCCAGCAAACAAAACAAAACCAACAAAAAGCAATGAAAGAAACAGTGCAGGGAATGACTCTGAGAGCTGACTTTGTGCATGACGCTCGCAATAGCTTCATTTTATAATTGCCCAAACCAGAAACCACTCAAATGTCAATCAACTGATAAATGATTAAATACAACTGTGCTACATCCATGCAGTAGAATATTATTTAGCAGCAGAAAGGATGAATTATTAATACGTGCAACACATAGGAGCTTCCAAGTAAGAATGCTAGGTATAAGCAGCTAGATGAAGTGCAGAGCACATGCTGTCTGACTGCCCTAGTGATACAAAACTCCAAGTACAAACTTTCTTACAGACCAGGCTGACAAAGGACATGGGGAGAGGCACAATGCCATGTATAATAGGCTGCCAGGAATGGAGGAGGTACTGAACATCACAGAGAAGTTCGCTGTCTTGAGAGTCCTATGGGAACATACATGTGTAGAACATACTCAGCCTTGCACCTTGTTTAGGTATAGTTTTATGTAAGAACAGAAGAGAGAGCCCTTGGGAGGCAGAGGCAGGTGGATCTCTGTGAGTTCAAGGGCAGTCTGTTCTATAGAGCAAGTTCCAGGACAGGCTCCAAAGCTACACAGAGAGACCCTGTCTCAAAAAAACCAAGAAAATAAACAAAAACCAACAACGACAAAAAACCCCAACTAACCAAACAACCAAACCAAACCAAAAAAAACCAAACCAAAAAACCACTGCCACCACCAAAACCAGAAGAGCATTAGGTTGTACATTCGTGTGTTTCAGCACATGCACACGTGAGTAAACCAGGACAGATGAAGGCAGCAAGTGCTGAGTTGGAGTGATCAACACTGACTAATGAGAAGCAAGGCAACAGTAATAAGCGGTTTTGCTGTCGGCAGGCGAAGGACAGGTGTGTGAGGCAGGGCTTGCTGCCCACCCTCTGCCATCTTACTGTTTTGTGTATCAGGTAAAAGTCCTTCTTGTGGGCACAGAATGCCTTCTTGAAGAGCCTCTTCTCCATGGGGGTCCAAATGTCTGAACCTGCCGGGAACACAGCCAGGGAAGGAGATGTTTTTCTCAAGGGATCATAGCCTGAATAACATATGGACCATACTTTTTAGCACTGCCATTATGAACATTAATAATGTATTAACCTCAGACAATCTTCCCAAATCCCACAAAGCTGGGGTCTCACTATCCACATGTTATAGATGTGTGCAACTGGCTGGGGCTTTGGTGGCCAAGGATGGGTGGGTCAAGCTGCCAGGCTTTTCTGTGCTCAGCTGCTCAACCTGAGTCCATGTTTCCTGCCCCTGTCAGGAACACTAATCTTGCTGGAAAGAACTCTGAGGGAACAATGGAACAGAGCTGATGGGGGTCTAGTGAATTCAAGGCAGTGCCTGTAGAGTCCCTCTGGAAAGAACAGGCCCCTTTAGGAAGTCAGGCAGAGGCCCTGAAGAGAAGGCTGAGGGACAGAGGCAGAGATGGACTTTACCATTAGGCCTGGCAGGGATCAGACAGGCCTCAGTATCAAACAACCCTTTCTCCAGTTACCTGTGTAGCGATAATCAGCTAGCGGGTGAGTCCAGGGCTTCTGGGGTCCTCTGAGTAACAGAGTCTCCAGGGCAACCTGGAAGGACAGCAAACGTGGGTCACTCATAAGGTATGGGAAATGGGGGCTGTCTCCATTCTTCTTTCATTGAAGAACAAATGTCTCTAAAGTCATCTGGTTCAAGGCTACCTACAAGTGATTGGTTCTTGGGCTGGTGGGCAGTGTGTCAGCCCATGATAACCTCACTAAGTACTCCTATGAATATCATCTTTGCCTTCAAAATATGACTTTTTTATGAAGGGAACAGTATGTGGGTTTGTGAGGCACATACTCCTGCCCCACCAGACCCTAGAAGAGTGCCGTCCCACAAAGCACTTCATTTTATTTTCTCTTCTACATGCCTTACTGGAGTACTTTTACCTTTCAGCTGTGCTGGAGATGGAGTCTGGGCCTCACATATGAGCTATACCACTAGCCTTTGACTTTTTGAGACAGAACCTCATACTGTAGGCCAGGCTGGTCTCAAACTTATTATCCTCCTGCCTTAGCCTTCCAAGTGCTGGAAGTACAGGTATGAGTGACAACACCCCTCAGCCAATACATTTATAAACAAAATTTCTCTCTCTTATAAGCCCTGTGAGAATATGAGCTACAAGACATTGACTTTTTAGGGTCTGGTACAAAATGAAAATGTGGATTTCCACTGGGTGGCACACACCTTTAATCCCAGCACTCAGGAAGCAGAGGTAGGTAGAGTTCTGAGTTCGGGGCCAAGCTGGTTTACAGAGCAAGTTCCAGGACAGCCAAGGCTACATAGAGAAACCCTGTCTTGAAAAACCATAGAAACAATACAAAATAAAAACACAACAGAATTTCCACTCATAGTCCCCAGAGGAGGACAATGAAGTATTAAATCAAAAACAGAGCCTTGACTTGATTGACATCCAGTGAGTACTCAATATACATGTGCCAGGTACTGCCCCTCAATTTGGCAAAAAGCATGGCCCAGGACTGAGTCTCAGGTCTTGAACATTGGTCCTCCTGCATTGCCCCAGAATCCCTTCTCTTGGAGCAGTGGCTCTGAACCTTCCTAATGTTTCAACCCTTTAATACAGTTCCTCTTTGGTGACCACCCCCAACCATAAAATTAGTTTTCTTACTACTTTATTTTGTTACTGTTATGAATTGTAATGTAAATATTGTGTTTTCCAATGGTCTTAAGTGACTCCTAGGAAAGGGTTGTTTGACCCCCCCACCCACACACAAAGGGGTCTTGACTCATAGGTTGAGAACCGTTATCCTGGAGACTCAATAATTGACAGACAAATCCTATAACCTTAAAAGCTTCCAATCCCCCACTCTGCTATACCAGCCTCAAATGACTGCAGACAGTGACCTTCACCTTCCCTCATCCAGGCAATCCAAGGCCCAGAATTCCCAGCCTCAGGAGTGCAGGATGCAGAGGGTCTCACCTGAACACTGCCCTGGGCTTCATGAAGGCAGTGGAGGGCAAGCTCTAGGTTGGTGCCCCCTCCTGGCATCACACTGGAGCATGCCACATTGCAGAGCTCCATCACTGTGTTTCCAGCAAAGTCCAAGAGCATTAGGAAGAAGAAATGGAGTCAGGACATGCCAGGGAGGTAGCCTTCCCCATAGCACAGGAGCTCCTAGTCAACTTCCCTTTCCTTACATCCCCATAGAGGGCAGGTTAGCAAAGGGAACAAGGAGGAACCATAGAACTCAGGCCTGCCACCTGCACTGGTAAGTCAGAGGTGGGGCAGGGCCATGCAACCTGGAGAAAGCTGCTAGGCCAAGGGCACAATTCCTGGAGTTGGATGGGGAAGGAGGAGCCTTGGGATCTGACTCAAAGCCTCAGACACCTCTGTCCTGAGTCTCTGGGTTGGTCATCACATCTCCCCATGGCTTCCAGACCAGAGAAGCTATATTCTCATCCATTGTGGCCAGCAACCTCTCCTGCAGTTCTGGGATCTCCGCCTGAAATCTGTTTCCAACGTTGATGTGTCTGAAATGAGGCCACATACACACATGGGGATTCAAATGACTAAGCCAGGAAACAGCAGAGATGTACCATGTACCCCGCTCACAGTCACTGCCTGCTCCATGACAGCTTACTGCCATCTCTCAGACATGGTGGCTGCTCATTACCTTTATCACCCAACAGACACAGGCATTTCAGAATATTCTTCTTCATTTCTGATTTCTGATTTCTTGGGTGCCTCTCCTGGGGTCCAGGACAAGGAGCTACATGCTGATACTGACCACCTGTTTCCAGCCACATCCCACAAATGTTCTATCATCCTGCACTACGTTGTCACTACTTCTGTCCAGAAACCCAGGTCCACAGAAGAAATTCTGCCCCCACCCCAAGCCCATCTGTCTAAGTTTAGACAGAAGTAACACAGTGGGCACTTTGACCCACTCCTGGAGAAGCCCACAGATTCTCTAGTGAATATCTGCATCTGGCCTGCCCTCCCTGGGAAGACAAGCCTGGAAAAAGAGGCTTTGAGCCCAGGCTGGTAAAAATACTCTCACTAGAAGGACTTTGGCAAGTGTCCCAACTCACGGTTCGATGCTGATTTTAGTGTCATCCTTCACCACACAGATGCTAAGGGAGCCGTCCACTTGGTCTAGAAAACACACAGGGAAGAGCCTCAACAAGACAGGACTCTCAGGACTTTCTACCTGCCTTTGTGGACATAGGTGAAAAATAAGTTGTAAGACACAGAAAAGGAGAAAGATTTCTGAAAAAAGCAGAGGAAGAAACTCAGTAATTTAAAACAAAACGAAAGCTATTTGCCTGGCATGGTGGTGCATAGGGGGCAAAGACAGGCTAATCTCTGTGAGCTGAAGGCCAGTCTGGTCTACATAGTGAGTTACAGGATAGCCATGATTCATAGACACTGTCTTGGGAAAAGCAATGAAACAAACAAAAAAACCTAATGAGGCTGTTGAGATGGCTCAGCTGAGAAGATGCCTAGATGCCACTGGGTCTGAAGAGCTTAGAACAATCTTTGGGGCCCACATGGTGGAAACAGAACTGACTGCTGTAGGTTGTCTTCTCACTTCACATATCTACCGACAGACAGACCCACAGACAGACAGACACAAATAAATGGAAAAAATTATAAAAACTACACACAGGTATTAAACCAGTAAGTTAACAGGAGTGGGATTTCTCAGGGGATAAAGACACTTGCTCTAGACCCTGACAACTTTGATTCAACTCCGAGGACCCATATAATGGAAGAAAAGAACTGACTCTCACAAATTGCCTTTTGACCTCCACACGTGGCACTCATGAACATATGCACAAACATATAGAATCAACCAATAAATGTAAGCCTTAAAAATTAAAAGGAGTGGCTGGAGAGATGGCTCGATGGTTAAGAACATTAGCTACTCTTCCAGAGGACTTGGGTTCAATTCCCAGCACCCACATGGCAACTCATAGCCATTTGTGGCTCCAGTTCCAAGGTATCTGATGCTCTCACATGGATACACATAACAGGCAAAGGACCAAAGCACATAAAATAAATATTTTTTAAAATTAAAAAAAAACCTTTACTTCCTCTTAATAAGATTGAGAGCCCATGACTCCCAAGCAAGCTTGGTTTTCTTCCCCATAAGCTCCTGGCTTGGGTAACTGAAGCTCTCTCCCAAATACTCCACATGAGGATGAGGCCACTCCACAACACGTATCTCAAAGGCTTAACGAAATTGCAGAAGGGCCTGTTAGATAGCTCAGTGGGTAAAGATGTTCGCTACCCAGCCTGATGACCTGAGTTTGATCCCTAGGACCTGTGTTGTAGAAGGGAAGCACTAACTCTTACAAGTTATTCTCTGACATCCACATGTGCCCCACCACAAATAGATGTAATTTAAGAAAATGAATTTTAAAAACTGTACAATTATCAAAAGTAATGAAACTAGAATGATGAATTCTCACCAAGGAATGACTTTTAAGAGGTAGAAATTCTAGATTTAAAATGTACAGTGACCAATGTAAAAGTCAACAGGTTTGACTGAGATGGTAGAAAGAAATGATCAGCAAACCTAGAGGTGAATGAATAAAGAACCTGCAGAGGGAAAAGAATGGAGAACAGTAGACACAACTAAATGCTGAAACCGCATGTGATGGATGTACCGGACAGAAGAGAAGGGAATGGACAGATATTTAAAGAGAAAATGGTAGAAGGTCTCCTAGTTTAGTGAGAAACATATGCACAACCAAGAATCCGTGATTCTAAATAGGACAAACACAAAGGCAAAGGTGCAAAGTCAAAGATTCAAATCTCAAAGGAAAAAATGGGAAAACAAAACAAAATAAAAACAAAACCACTTCATCCTATGCAAGGGAATTCCAGTAAGACTCATAGTTGACTTTTGTGAAATTGGTGGTCAGAAGGTAGGGACGTAACACTGTGCTGAAAATAAATATCAAACAAGTCTTATTCCAGAAAGTTAACCTTAAAAAGTAAACTGAAAAAGATTCCCAGACTTAGAAATTTAGAAAAATCGGTTGCTACCAACCTTGGCTTATGAGAAATACTACAGGGGGGATATTCTTCACCCTTAGGAGAAAAACTGAGACATCCCACAGCACAGATGGAATCTGAACACAACGGAGTGAGAGAAACCAGGCATAAGAACCACATACTGTGTGACTCCATGTGTTTGAAACCTTTCAAGCAGCCAGCTCTACAGAGACAGAAAAGTGGATGAGCTTAACCCAAACCTGGGCAAGAAGATGAGAAAGGAATGGTGGCAGAGAATGAAGTTTCTTTCTTGGGTGAGAAAAATATCTGAAAAGCAAGTATGGGATGATGGTGCATAGTCCTGTATTATTACTAAGAACCACTGGGCCATTATGCAGTTTAAAATGATAAGTTGTAGGGCTGTAGAGGTGGCTCAGTGATTAAAAGTACAGTTTATTCTTGCAGAGGGCCGAAATTCAGTTCCCAGCACTCACATAAAGTAGCTCACACTCACCTGTAACTTCAGCCCCAGGGGAACCAATGCTCCTAATTAAACTATACAGGCACCTGCACTCGTATATGCATATAATATCCCAACACACACACAACCACATAATTAAAAAAATTAAGCTAGGCATGGTAGTAAACACTTTTAATCCCAGTTCTCAGGAGGCAGAGGCAGGCAGATCTCTTCAAGTGTGAGACCAGCTTGCTCTACACAGTGAGTTCCAGGCTAGCCAACACTGCATAGTGAGACTTTTTCCTTAAAACAAACAAGAATAAATTGTAGAGTATGAGAGTTATATGCCATTAAAGCTATTATTACCTTTAAAAAGAGATTGTAAAAAGTGCTCAGGCAATGGTGTGGCTCTATACTCTAAAGTTAAGTGCTGGCAAAAATGATTGTTCAGGTAATTAATTATAAAAGGCACTGTAATCATTGCAATTTATTTTCTTTTCCTAATTAATGTATATTATGGGCCTAAAACATCTAGAAATATATGTTATAGTAACAGCACAAAGGAGCAAAACTGTGCTTCTGTGAAAGTGGTGTAGTCAGCTCAATCCTCAGAACACCTATAGAAAAATAACAGAAAACAAAAGAAAACAAAACAAAAGCCCCACATGTCATGGTGCATATTTGCAACCCCAGTGATGGAGAGGCAAAACAAAGTCCCTAGGCTCACTGGCCACCCAGTCTATTCTGCTGGGTGAGCTCCAGGCCAGTGAAAGACCCTTTTTCTAAAGAAAGAGGCATGCCAGTCAGGGTGTCTTCTAGCCTCTACACACATGAGCACCTGTATACATATGAAAGTGCATGCACACATACAAAGAAAGAATAGCACCTGATGGTAATGGGCTCACAGGAATTACGGAAAAGACGTGGAATGGCAATGAAGGGTAAAGCAAACGCTGCAGGCAGTGCTTGCTTTATTCTATTTCCCTGACTTCCTGCAGCCATATCTACAATATTGTGTGTAAAGTAGTAAGGACAACAGTGGAGAATGGGGTCTGCTGACACACCTGCTTAGGAAACAGCTGGAGCAGGAAAAGCTCATCAGATGGAGAACACAGTGTCTCTGCTCTTCACCATTACTACATGAGCACAAATCTGAATGGACTCTACTAAGAAAAGATGTCTATTGCACAGCATATGGCGGCATGTACCTGCGACTCCACAACTTTGAAGACATAGGTAGGAGGATGGTGAGTTCTAGGCCAGCCTGGGCTGTATATAGATCCTATATGAAAAAGGAAACAAGCTAAAAAAAAAAAGCAACAAGCAAAGATATGAGAGACACATGCTGACAAAAATGATTGAGACAAAGTGCATCAAAACCTAAATAAATGGGAAGATGGTCCATCATGGATAGAAAGGCCTAAATTATTTAGTATGGTAAAAACTTCCCAACTTATCTACATATTAAACAGGGTAACTATCAAAATCACCATTGATCCTAAAATTCTACAGCAATGCAATGAACCCATAGCAGCTAAAACAATCCTGGAAGACAGAACAACATAGAACTCAAATACAACTATTTGAAAGCTGACCACAAAGCTACAGTGGTCAAAACACTCTGGTACTAGTATTAAGAATAAGTATGCAGACCAATAGGCAAACCCAGGCACTACAGATTAATGGAGGTACGTATTTGTGCATGCAAGCGCAAATCTATGTAGATAAGTGTTGTGAAATATTATTTTAAGATGTTACATTCATTTATGTGTGGAACATTTGTTTAATGATACAAAGATGTGTTGTATTCTTTTATGTTGCATTTGTATAACTCTGTGAAGTTGTGTTAATTTGCCTATCTAAAAACATGATTGGTCTAATAAAGAGCTGAACAGCCAGTAGTGAGGTAGGAGAAAAGACAGGCGGGGCTACCTGGCAAAGAGAATAAATAGGAGGAGAAATCTGGGAAGAAAAGATCAAGGAGCAAGAAAAAAAAGGAGAGGACATCAGGGGCCAGCCACTCAACTACACAGCAAGTCATGGAGTAAGAAGTAAAGAAAGGTATACAGACTAGAGAAAGATAAAAGCCCAGAGGCAAAGATAGGTGGTATAATTTAAGTTAAAAAAAAAGTTGGCTAGAAATAAGCCAACTTAAAGCCAGGCATTCATAAGTAAGAATGAGTCTCCATGTGTGTATTTATTTGGGAGCTGGGTGGCAGGCCCCCAAAGAGACAAAGAGTAGAAGACAACCAACTACAGATAAGCATGCAAGTGTGTTCATGTGTGTGGAGGCCACACGTAAATGTCATGTGTTATTCCACAGATATCATTCACCTTGATTTTTGAGACAAGATCTCTCACTGGCCTAAAGCTCACTAGGTAGGCTGGACTTGCTGCCAGGTGAGCCCCAGGGTGCATCTGTTTCCCTCATGCTGGGATTACAAATATATGTCACTACTCTTGGCTTTGTTTTTTTCACCAGTTGGGTTCACCAAGTGGATTCTTTTTTTTAATATTTATTTATTATGTATACAATATTCTGTCTACATGTATGCCT